>JAHWFP010235765.1:0-34035 GCA_023313725.1 Lithobius niger
ACTATTTTAATGTGACTACAATTATTGTTGTTCTTCTTATTCGGGAAATTTTGCTATCACCTGGAGATCGAACCAAAGATCCGATTTAAAATTTTTATAGCTTAAAATTGAATATTAAAAAGGCTCTCTTATAGCAGTTATTTTAAGGGGATTACAGTATTCTTTTCTGTGTTATTCTTGCTGAAACAAGAAAAAAAATGGATATATCCTAAAAAATGTTTAAGCTGATAAAATACGGATGTAAGCCTTAAAAAACGTAAAGTGTTAAAGGAACAAATATTAGAAAAAGACATGTAGCCATCAGAGTCGCAGTAACACGTGTAAAAGAAGCTCCAGCTTGATTTTTGGGACGCCGATGGCTTACATGTCTTTTTCTAATATCTGTTCCTTTAGCGCTTTTTACGTTTTTTAAGGCTTACATCCGTATTTTATGCGATTAAGCATTTTTTAATACGAATTATAAGTATGACTGTGGTGCCCCAAAGCTACTGTACACACAGCTACAGAGCGGCTCATTCTACTCCATACCGATGGTTACAGCCTGACGGACACTAAGCGGAACTGTTTTGAATTAGAAGGGTTGTCAGTGCATTATTTGCACTTCAGTCGCATTCACGCTGGATTTTGGATGTCCACGTGTATCTCGGAAAAGAGGAATTTCTTGAAAAGGAGGCATTTACGGATATTCACATGGAAGTTTTTCATTAGTTTGTTGTGCATGACATGGCCTTCATTTGTGACTCACCATTCTGTTACACCCTGTATAGACGATTTTACGCAAATTAAGTAAACCTTATCAATTATATGGCGCTGATATGACGGCCATTCTATATTTTTTCATCTGTAATGTATTTTGCCTAAAGAGCAACCCTTTTAATCTGCAAGGAAAAATTATTATTATTAGTGTGATATGAAATATCACTATTTAGATGAAAGGAAATAGAACGATCAACAATGTAATTGCCTCTATCGAAGAAAAAATCGTACATTTTTTTTAAAAAATTGCGCTAACCCTTGTTAAATTTTTTTGAAAATATTTTATGCAACGGATGTCGGCTGTCAGTTATTATTATTTTTTTTTCATTTAAAAATGTCGAATAAGGCCAAGAAGTGAGATTACGCATGGCGTTCATCACTAATTTTCAGTTTAGAAGTGTAAGAGGATCGCATGACTTTCATAGTAATTCTTTCCTAACATTTCGGTTCGTAAAACTGCTAGTTCATGCAGCAGCTGAATCGCATTCCGCTGAACCATCGCAGAAGTTGAGAAGATTTAACTCAGTACGCAATCTTCTTCAGGGCAATGTCTGCACTTTGCAACAGATAAGGTTGATCCTGTTACAGCAGGTTTACGAAAATTACGATTAATTGGAACTCGATTATAAGAAGAGTTAGAAATAATCTGAGGTTAATTTTTTTTAGCTATAAATATTTCTGTTTTCCGTGAACCACTCGTTTCAGGAGTCTGATATAAGCAGAAATGTGATCTTAAAGTCTAATTGGTTTTCCCTGCTTATATTCTTCCTCGTTTGGCACGCGCTTATATAAGATCATTTAAGAAAACCAAAGCCATAACTTGCCTGCAAGCTTAGTAAGAGATTTATTGAACAACATGAAAATGGCCATTTTATTTGCTGCTTTAGTGTTTTCAGTTTTTGTCTCTCAAACAACGGTTGGTTTAAGCACACGACTTCAAACTTTGCGTTCTTCATTGAAAGACTCACTTCAAATAGTTGACTCCTTACGTGGTAAGTGGCAAACTTATATATCTATATAGCAAAACCCCATTAGATGTCTATCTGTCCGTGTGCGCATTCTACGCATTCGTGACCACTTTGAACTTTGTCAGGTTGGTTTTGTTAAAATACCATCAAACTTTATAGTTTTTTAGGCAACAATAAATCCTTTCCATATTTCAGCTTTTGATTTTGGAAACTCCGATCAATAGTAAATTAGAAGCAATCGATTATTAAAATTTGGTAAAAAGATAGCGCCCTCTCTTATGCGGTTTTAATAATGTTGATGCATTAGACCTAAGGCAAAAGAAACTGCGATAAGAGATACAGAGAAAGAGCCAATAAAAATAAATTATGATTCGTAGCATTAACGCCGCACTAAGAATTTTTTTCTTTAATTGTTGATTTATTTTACTCACGATCGGAGCTGTAGCAGGGGCGGCGGCGGCTCTCCCCCCCCCCCCCTCATGGGGCCTTTTCGTCTCGTCATGTCCGGGGGAAGAGTAGTAAAACAAGGCCAAATAATATAGATGACAGCAGTTTGTACAATCCCAAAATAAAAAAAAAGGGTCCAAACAATTTCAGGAATAAGGACCCTTTTATGGCTTCCCCCCCCCCCCCCCCGCTGTTCCCTGACATCCGCCACTGGCCCATGGTTTTATTATTTCGGCTGTGGGCAAAGTTAACTAAGCTGGTCTTGGCCCTGGTGAAGTAAATAGCCGTTAATAGGCAATTTCCCTGTATTAGACCTGGCCCCTCCATATACTGCTGAAAGGAAATTGAGAATTTTGTTTTTGATTTGTGTTCTTGGATCATTATACATAGAAGTAATTTAGCTTGGGTAAAACATTGCTGATATAGCCCAATTTTTCCGGGCGCCATTTAAAAAAATGGCGGATGTGCTGCAGTGGTGTTGTTTTCAGGAACCATACCACCAACAAAGTTCATTGTGGTAAATAGTTAGCCATAGTTTACTTTTCAGGGAACTACTAGCTGCCTAACTAGCTAACTAACTGCTAGCAATCTAAATGTAGCTAGTTAGATAGTCAGCTCTTAATAAGCTAGCTAGAGCTAACTAACTAAGTAGCTATCTAACTAGCTAACTGACTAAAACTAGCTAGTTAGGCAGCTAGTTAGATATTCAACTCTTAATTACCTAGCTAGATCTAACTAGCTAACTAGCTAAAATTAACTAATAAACTAGCTAACTAATTGGTGAACTAAGTTACTAGCTAGCTAATTTGGGTTCTCATCGTAACTTTTGCACATTTCACTGCATTACATTTTAACGACAACAGTGGCAAAATTTGGTCTCCTCAGCATGACTATTTGTTGTTGTTTGTTGTTGTTGTTGTAGTTGTTTTTGTTGTAGTTGTTGTTGTTGCTGTTGCTGTTGGGACTCTATGCCCTCACCTGGAGATCGAACCACTGAACCGATTTTCAAGTTATATAGATCATACCAAAAACCAAAACTGGTAAAAGGGGCCGCCAAGTTCCGAATAGTTCGACCCTTCAAAGGAGTGATATCAGCACACCAACACATTCGCCAAGTTAATCGCACCGCTTAATAGTTCGAAGGTTAAATGAAAACTAGAACATTGCTACTTTTGGTAGCAATGTTCAAGTTTTCATTTAACGTCTAAAGTATTATTCGGTGCGATTAAGTTGGCGAATGTTTTGGTGTGTTGATATCACTCCTTTGAAGGGCCGAACCATTCGGAACTTGGCGGCCCCTTTTACCAGTTTTGGTTTTTGATATGATATCAGTCCTTTTTTTAAAATTGTGTATTAGACTCAACTCCACTACCGTGCAGATGTGTAATAAAATGGCACGTCAACAAGAAATTGGGTTTCTACAATTTGATAATACCTTTTGCCTATAGGCCGAACCATTCTGAACTTGGTCACCTCTTTATAGGTGTTTTTGTTTGGTTTTAATTTTGTTGTAATTTCTTTTATTTCGTTAGTTTTGGTGTGTTGATATCACTCCTTTGAAGGGCCGAACCACTCTCAACTTGGTGGCCCCTTCACCAGTTTTTGGCTTTGTTTATTTTGCTTTGTTTTTAAAGTTGGTTTATTTTTCGTGAATTGGACGTGAATACAATTTCTTTGGCAACGTTGTTTAGATTTATCGTGCTACACTAGTGTGTGGCTAGGCACGCACGTTAGTATACACGTTGTCATTGGCCGAACTTTGGCTGTCCAATGAGAGACGATGCCGACAATAGTACTAATGGTTATAACAATATTTTCGTATTTACACGCCATCCCACCCCATCCTCGTTACACCCCTTGGCCCTAAACCATAAAAGGTACGCAGTTCGTATCGTACTGCAGCCATTCGTCCAATTTCATAGCTGGAAGCCTACCCGTTATCTCGGTATCGATGAATAATCACCCTACGGAAATTAACATGGGGATGAGAGGACTAGAATTAGCTAACTAGCTAGTAGCTAGTTATTAGCTAGCTGGTTAGCTAGCTAGCTAGTTAAACATTTTCAACGTTATTGAGGGTCAGATTTTGCATTGAAAGCAGCTTAGCTGGCATTCAAACACGAGTTAATTTTTGTCAGGTGGGTCATTGCTTTCGATTTCAACACAATTTAAGCTTTTGTACCGCATTATTATTTTTCCCCAACCTGAAATGTGCCCAACTATGCTTCAAGATATAAGACACTGACGCTATGGCGCCGCGCTACAATGGTTTACAACCTCGACAGTTGAATTGATGTGATGTTTGTTGTGGCGAATGGTGATTGTTGCCTAACTTGGCGCGACACACCAGCGTGTGTCTAGATTAAAACGTGGACCTTTTGAACGTTATTTTAATGTGACTACAATATTCTTGTTGTCGTTCTTGTTGTTGGGAAAATTTTGGTCACATCTAGAGATTAAACCAATGAACCGATTTTCAAATTTAGTTTAAAACGTAGGCAAGAATAAGGCCTAGGACCGTTCGAATGCTATTTTAATGGGACTACAATATTTTTGTTGTTCTTCTTCTTCTTGCTGGGAAAATATTGTTTTGAATTATATATCGAACCGTTGAACCGCTTTACAACTTTTATAGTTTGAAACGTAGGTTTTAATAACCCCAGGGCCATTCGAATGCCATTTTAATTTAAATGATTTATCTCTAAAAGTTTTCGTTTCAGAGATAATTTAATTTACCTAAAATACGTCAAAGAAAAAAAATTAAGTTATATTTAAGTAATAAAAAATTATTTCAGCGTTTAAAATACGAATATAAGCCTTAAAAAGTGCACCCAACGAACAGATTAAAATGATGGCATACAGGTCATTGTTTTGTATCTGTTCCTTCACAGCATAAGAATATAACTAACTGTACCCGCGGTCTAGATGGTTTCTGCATGTGCGAGGGAAATATTTTACTGGACAGCATGAAAAGAAAAAGGTTGCCGACTACAACTTCTGTCCTCCCCTTGAACCCCTCTGCAGCCCCCAATGTCCCCCATTGTGTGGTCAGATTTCCCATCTGCGCCACCCCCTCCCCCCGTACCTCCTGTCCCTCCATACCCCCTACCCCTCCCGCATTCCCCCAATTGATCTGAATAACTCCATCCCGGCTCCCCCTCCTTAAAAACCCATGGTGTTTGTTCTCAGGAGGGCAGGCACCCAGTGACGACTCTCGGGTATTCATTGTTCGTTACCTGACCATGTGGGTGGTCCCCTTCGAACGCTCCAAAAAAGGCAAGTGGCAATAAACAAAATAACGAATAAAGGTCCTACAGAAAGTGGCAACCACTGATCTCTGTGCAACGAGTGAATTGGCGGCTAAAGCTTTGAGAGCCCTCAACTTGGTGACGTCTCCCTCTCTGATAGTCTTAACCTCACTGATCCAGGTCAGTTGTGTGTCTAAACGGACTCCCAAATAATGGACGAAGGAGTCTGAGTTCACCATAAGAGGCCCAACCTGCAAGGACGCCGTGACTTGACCCTCAGAAAAAATCATTAAGTTCAGTTTTGCTAGGAGAATGAGAGAGAGACATATCTCTGGCAGCAAGTAGCCACTGCCTATCACCACCAAATTCCATAGCAGCAAGAAGGAGAGTTGGTGTATTCCAGCTTACCACCCACACCGCAATGTTATCTACGTATGCAAACACGTTGGAGCGCAGAAAGTAAATCCTGAAGCCCTTAGGCAGACTGCAATCTATGTGTAAGACACTAGACCAATAACCAACTACCTAGGTCGCAAACTGCCTATCCTGTAGGCAGTGCCGGAGCAAGAGGGGGCGGCCGCCCCGGGCGCCGAACACGGAAATGGTGCTGAAAGTACTATTCCCCCCCCCCCCCCTAAAAAAAAAATTGAACTTTAATAAATTCTCCTCTGGCGAAGTCTACCCTAAATACAATTGGTATTGAAAAATATTTCGTGAGTTGCAGCAGTAGTTTATGATAAAGGTACCCTCTGACAAGATGGCTCGCAAGCTCATGAATTTGGTAACAAACATTTAATTTTCGATATGGTGTTTGGGACTTATTCACAATAAAAATGTTACAACACTAAAAAAAAGTGGGAGCTGCTACAAATTGTGGACTTCACACAGCCGTCATGTTGAAAAATCATTCAATATGGCAGCCGTGTGAAGTCGACAATTTGTGGTAGCTTCTAACTTCTTTAACGTTTTAACATTTTTATTGTGAACAAATCCCAAATTCCGGTCCGAAGATTAAATGTTTGTTGTCAAATTCATGTTCTTGTGTGTTTTCTTGTCAGAGGGTACCTCAATCATAAACTAGATAGAATTGTAACTCTTGAAATGTAGGTAAATATTTTTGTCTCGTTCCTACCTAGCCTACCTCACTCCTTCATATCAAATTCTTATGTTTTCAGTGTGTTGGCATTATCTCTGTGGCGCCGTGATGGGTTCATTTTTGGATGGATTTGCGAAGAAGTTTGTGGGAGGGGGAGGAGGGTTGCAATCTGCTGTATAATAGCAAAAAAGAGGGCGCTCAATGAGCTACTGGCCCCGGTCGCAAACACCTTGCTCCGGCACTGCCTGTAGGAGTCCAGACAATGGCCGTGGCTAGCCTGGCTAAGCAGAGGAGCGCTTTCCCCTAAAATCGGGGGGACCGTGGACCAACGCGAACAGAGCTCAAGGACTAATCACGGACTACTTACGAATTCAGATATTCCTCCGCTTTGTTTACGTCTTCTTGGCTTAGCTTAGGCTAGCGGCCAAATGAAAGGGAAAGCAACTTGCAATATTTTTAGACTCGAATAATGTTGTTTTTTATCATTAGTGATAATAAATATGGAAGGGGAAAATGGCCAGGTGGGGGAGGGTGGGGGGACTGTTGCACTTTAATTTTTAAGTGTTTAATTAGTTTTCAAAACCTTAAAAGCAAGGAAATTGGACTTTTGAGTGATTCTGGTAGCAAGAACTTACAATAGTTTAAAATTCGGACTAATTTTTTTTACAGGCTATTAATAACCAGGATGAGCAACGGAGGGGGAGGGGCTTTGGTTTTAACATTTTACGTATTTTTTACGTTGGTTTCGTCCTTTCTTTTTTTTTGTTTCGTTTCTTTCTCTTTTATTTTGCTTTCGTTCATTGTTATAATCTGCGCTATACAAATAAGAACGAAAGCAAAATAAAAGGGAATGAAAGGGAAAAAAAAGAGAACGAAACCAAAAAAAAAAAAACTGTATTAGTTTATTAAGACCTTAATAAAAAAAAAAAAAGGAAAGTGGTCTCTTTAGTGAATCTGGAGGCAACAATTTTCAATCATTTTGGAATCAGATTAGGCTATTTTTTGTTATAACAGGTGGTTAATAATAAAGGAGGGGAAGTAGGGAGGGGGTGTTGGGTTTTGGTTTTTAATATTTTATTAGTTTATTGAAAAAAAAAAAAACAGAAAAAAAAACAAGGAACTTGGTCTCTTTCCTGAATTTGGTGGCCCTGAAAAGGGCCGTTTTTTCAGCAGACGGTAATGAATGTGTTTATTCAGCAATATCTTCAATTCCACTCAAAGCAGAGTCACTTTCCTCTTCCATACATGAATCTTCGTCTCTTGATCCATTAACGGTAAATTGAAGTTTCTCAACAATAATATCAGACAAGCCGTCTGATTTCCACATCAGCTCTTCGTCTTTCTTCACGTGGTTGACGCAGTTGGTCCATTTTTCAGCAGTTGCTTGCGAAAATGCTGTTGGCATCAATTGTTGAATTTCATTCATTTTAAATGATCGATTTTCAGCTGCAATACATCCTTTAACGATGCTCCACACCATTTCAATGGGATTAAGTTCGCAGTGGTATGGAGGAATTCTTAACACAGTATGGCCATGCATTAAGGCAATGGTGTCGATCTTGTACTTGTCATATTGCTTCTTCACTCCATCAACTAACTCCATTAATTCCTTCTTGAGCATGGGTTCATCCCAAACAATCGATTTTTCAGTCAACCAAGCTCGCATTTCGTCTTTCAATGTTGACATGGTCGGAATTTTCTCCAGTTTGACAGAGTGATACGGAGCGTTGTCCATGACAATGACACTGTTTGGTTTAATGTTGGGCAAAAGTTGATCAGTAAACCTTTTTTCGAATCGCTTCCCATCCATTTCGTCATGGTAGTCCCCTGTTCCTTTTTTGCTGCAAATACAAGCTCAGCACCAGGCACAAAACCATCTTCGTTTCCTGCATGTAGTACTATTAAACGACCACCCTTTTCACTCGGTGCCTTTAAACCTGTCGTTAAGCCTTCTAAAAACGCTTGCTTGCTATTTTTTTCAGTTGAATCTTGCCATACTTTTGATTTGGTGTGGCCAGCATTCACCCAAGTTTCATCCAGAAAATAAATTGTTCGTTTTGAATCTCGATGTTGTCTAATTGCCCGTAGATACCGTCTGCGCCACAACACGATGTCATCCCGTTCAATAAGTAACGAATTTCGGCTGCGTTTGCGAAACACAAAGTTTAAATCTTTCAACATGCCTCTCATGGACGTCATTCCAAAATTTGGTAGGCTATCATCAGCATTCACTGCTTCTCTTACCTTCTTAACTGTGGGAATTTCGTTGTTCAAAAAAAAAATTGTGCAACTTTCTTCGGATTGCTGACTGCGTGAAGTCGTCGTAAATTTTCAGCCGTGATCGTTTACCGACGGAGCCAGGACGCCTTTTCCCGGGAGTTGTCAAGCGGCCCGCACTTGAACGGAACTCGGCCTTTATACTGAAGATGGAAGTCTTCGAAATTCCAGTTAATTCTGCTGTTTCAGCTACAATGGTCTTCACGCTTTTAAGTGGATCCTTTTGCCGAAGTTTGCTGTACACATTCAAAACCGTCTGCTTCTGAGAGCTTGTCAAAGTCTTTCCTACAGCCTGACGCTTGAAAAACGTGACCGGAGAGGAAGCAGCCATCTTGATTTTGGTCGATTGGCGGGGAAAACGGAATATTTTGGGTTTTAATAAACTGCAGTGTATGAGTAATTTGTGTCGCTGTAATCAGGCTTACTAATCCACATTATTCATATGAAAGTTTGTTTTGGGCGATTAGCTATTAATAACTAATGAAATAACGTTTTTACATGCGCACTATTTCTCTTTGGTGCAGGGGTCAAGCATCGCGTGGTAGTGATTCGGCCACCTACCTGTTCGCGTTGGTCCACGCTTGACCCCGATTTTAGTCAATGTCAACAATGTCATATACCGCTCTAATCTTAAAAAAAAAAACCACAATAAGCCACGCCTTTCGTATGCTAGACTCGAGGAAGAAGATAGCTTCCTGCACTCCTCTATGCTTACAGAAGCCAAACTGTCTTTGAAGAGGCCATTATATAGTTGATTCGAAATACCCGAACAAGGGCCTAACCATAACTTTTCGGACACTTTATATGCACATGAGTAGAACCATTTGTAGCTGCCGATAGCCGAAGCCGCCGCCAGAAATACGTCAGCCGCATATTCACTGCATTTTTGTTCCGCTAGCCATTAACCAGCCGCCACCCAAAAATATGCTGGGCAGCCGTGCTGTAATTTTTATTTGGAATATTTCACACTTACTTGCCATTCGAAATTGGTTTCTTTTTTGGTGAACAGGGTACATGGTATCTTGAATCTTCTAATACGAATCTGTAGTAAAAACTTGGCACTCGCTATCTGTGGAATCGTGCGACCGATTACACGGGTCAGAACCGAATGTCCCCTCCCATTTATTTTTGAAGTCGGAGTAAACGTCTTTCTCCTCATCTGGTCACGCGACTACAATTCCCTGCTAGCAGGGCGCACAGTCTAGTACATCAACGCTGTAAAAATTGGAACCAGAAGTATCACTCGCACGATTCTACACGACCACTTTAATGATTTTAACAATTTTGAGATGTTTATATAGTAGGATGCAAAATATGTAGCCCTTTTAGGTTTTCTTTTTTTTTTGCAACCTAGTTTACCTGAAGAGTAAATTTCCCTGATCGAATTTTGGCATCATGAGTAGTTTTCGCGTATTTGACGGTCAAAAAATCAAATTGCAGCAATGAAAATGGGACTACCCAAAGCGAAATTTAATTATCTTTCATATAGGAACTAGTCTCATCTTTGTAGGTGCTTTAGTTCAAGAGGAGTAGCCATACACTCACGAACATGGTACGTTTTTAAGGACGTAGTTTACGGGTTTACAACTGGTAACTTAAGGTCACACAAATTAAAAACATCTGTCTAATTTTAACGTTGCGTATAATTGTGGTATTTGAATTTGTTTCCTTTACTAATGGAACCTATAATTCACAGCATATTTCATTTGTTATGTTAAAAATTGTTTACTCACTTAAAACTTAATGTTGCATAAAACTAAAACCTGCATATATCATAAACGCTTTAGCTTACATTTTTTTTTATGTTGCTCGCATTTTAAAGTAGGAAATGCCAAAATTTGTGTATGTTTATCCGATAGCTGCCGAAATTGTTTCAAGCCATAGCAGCCGAAAAAGTGGTTGGCTAAGAACAGCTAGCGAAAATTAGCCGAATATTTTTATTAGCCAGTCAAATAACCTAAAATTGAACGGCTGAGGGATCTACACATGAGTGGCTAAAATCGGGAATTTAGCCCTCTTCCAAATACTGCGGCTAAAATCGAGAAAAGCTATTCTCGTGGAATCGGGACAGCCTCAAACCGCAATTGGAAAAAAAGGAGAAGTTCCGCACAAGCCTCAGCTCCCAAGCATTTAGGATGATGGTAAGAGATCCTGTCGATTCCAGCTGCCATTTCTATCTTTCACAGGAAAAGCACAGCATTTAGTTCTGAGACATACTCTCCCAAGACCACCAGCCTGCAGAGGGATTCAAGCCACACTAACCAGTCGAACTCTCGCACTTGCTCAACAACATGCACTACAGCAACAGTGAGCCACGCATTAGCCTACCTTACTCTTACCACACATGCTTTAACCCCTGGACAGCATGGAGTGTGACAAGATGTACCCTTTCATCTATTAAAACCCCTATATTGGAAATGATCTCACGTTACACACACAAACCCTTGCACACTCAACAGAACTCTGGAGGGGGCGCTTGGTCTCCAACAAACGCAGCATATTCACTATGCAGCACAGATCATCCAACTTATTGCTGACACCACTCGCGTCACACATACAAATAGTAAACATTGTATTCCACCTATGCCCACTCCAGACAACGCATCAAGGTCATGGAGCACAACCACACCCTCACGCCTAGCTTCGTTGCGTACAACCGAGCATCTGCGGACTACTGGACAACTTCACTTACACTTCACTTCTTGTAGGGGAGCAAACCTGTTGAATTACACAACAATGTCCTTTATGGATGGTGGGGAACCCGCAGTGCCTGATGGCTTTTTGGCAGCCTTCTTGCAACAGGCAGGTTTTGCCACCTACGCAGATGCATCACAGACCACACTTTGACCTGAAACAGTAGTACTAGTAGTAGTAGTAGTAGTATTGGTCACTGTGGCAATAGGGCAGAGCACGAGCCACCTGGGGCTCCTATAGACCAGCAAAAGAGGGAAACACAGAAGGGTAAACGACAGGGGAATATACGATTGGACAATGGACATGCACTGGAAGTGGTGTAGGACAGTCACCTCTTGCATCACACAATAATCATACCAACGCTAACACTCCTGCTCCTGCCTTTCAACCGCACGTCGATGAGAGAACAGAGCCTTCCGGAAAACAAATTTACCACAGAAGACGCAAAACACAATTAACACACTCTTCTGACATGTTCACGGATTCTGCATATCAGGCACATGGGTAGCCTGTCTGCAATAGCAAGAAGTGCCGGGATTCCCTTAATCTAAATGTTGTCCAGGAGATCATCTAACGCAACGTTGTCATTCAATTGAAGCAATAGGATGCGGAAACCCAAAAAACAATGTCGCACGCTAGCTGCTCTGTGATAATTCTGCCGAAAGCCCGTTAAACACTTCATTTCTGCAACGCTACCCCAATGTCACTGTCCGAGACTTCAAAGAGCAACCAGTGTACCTTGAGAGAGATTGGCATTTCATGTAAGTCGAACACACGAGCACAGTAACCACTGAGAGAAAACTCCCTTTTTAACATTACGTTTGGCTTCTTGGCCCGCAAACACAATTTGAAAAGCATTATTTGCGCACATGGGGTAAATTGCTGTGACCTTATGAGGATCCAAAAGGTTCTCCAATGCGTCTCGTAGGTTACTTTACGACTTTTAGGTTATTACGACAAGAGACAACTTTGACAACAGATTTGTGAAGTCACCACGGGAGAGACTTTTAGCCAGGCCAGTTCCCGATGCTCAACATCGAAATTTAAATCATCTCCCTGCACAAGGTCTGCATTTTCTGCTCTGTTGACTTGCATTTCTTTACAATAATTATTCTTTGTAGCTTCAGCAAACAAAACAACTGAACTTACTGCCGGTACTACGTGTGAAAGCACATCATTAACGATCATATCCAATAGCCACTGTGATAGCCTCAGTTCTAAACTTAGTGTAGACCCCGTCACACACTCTATCAAATACAGCATTGTTATCCATGCATTGTTTGGACTACCACATTGTTGACTTCCTACTGCAGCATCAATACCAATACTTCGTAAGTCAGCTTCACTGCCATGCTTACCTCCCGTAATCTAGGCACACGCTAGTGTGTCGCCCCAAGTTAGACAACAAACATCACAACAAACATCACATCAATTCAATTGTCGAGGTTGTAAACCATTGTAGCGCGACGCCATTGCGTCAGTGTCTTATATCTTGAAGCAGAGTTGAGCACATTTCAGGTACTTGGGGGAAAATAATGATGCGGTACAAAAGCTTAAATTGTGTTGAAATCGAGGGCAATGACCCACCTGACAAAAGTTAACTTGTGTAGGAATGCCAGGTAAGCTGCTTTCAATGCAAAAACTGACCTTCAATACCGTTGAAAATGTGTTACTAGTTACTAGCTAGCTACTAGCTAGTCCGCTCAGCCCATTGTTAAATCCCATAGGGTGATTATTCATCGATACCGAGGTAGCGGGAAGGCTTCCAGCTATGAGATTGGATGAATGGGTACAGTACAATACGAACTGCGTACCTTTAATGGTTTAAAGCATGGGGGCATTACGGGGATGGCGTGGGAAGGCGCGTAAGTACGAAAATATTGTTATAACCATTGTTAGTATTGTCGGCATCGTCTCTCATTGGACGGCCAAATTTCGGACAATGACAACGTGTATACTGACGTGCGTGCTCAGACACACACTTGTGTATCACGATAAATCTAAACAACGTTGCCAAAAAAATTGTATTCACGTCCAATTCACGAAAAATAAACCATCTGTTAAAACAAAGCAAAATAAACAAATCCAAACACTGGTAAAGAAGCCACCAAGTTGAGAGTGGTTCGACCCTTCAAAGAAGTGATATGAGTACACCAAAACTAACTAACTAAAACAAATTACAACAAAATTAAAACCAAACCAAAAACTTATAAAGAGGTGACTAAGTTGAGAATGGTTCGGCCTATAGGCAAAAGGTAGTAGCAAAGTGTTGAAAACCAATTTCTTGTTGACGTGGCACTTTATTACAAATCTACACGGTTGTGGAGTTGACTAAATACACAATTAAAAAAAGGAGTGATATCATATCAAAAACCAAAACTGGTAAAAGGGGCCGCCAAGTTCCGAATGGTTCGACCCTCCAAAGGAGTGATATCAACACACAAAACATTCGCCAACTAAATAATACTTTGGACGTTAAATGAAAACTTGAACATTGCTACCGAATGTAGCAATGTTCTAGTTTTCATTTAACCTTCGAACTATTAAGCGGTACAATTAACTTGGCGAATGTTTTGGTGTGTTGATGTCACTCCTTTGGAGGACCGAACCATTCGGAACTTGGCGGCCCCTTTTACCAGTTTTGGTTTTTGATATGTACCATATTATTGTAAATACAATTTCTCTATGCCCTAATTTTCCTCTTTTACACTCAAAACTTTATGTAGTTCGTCCGTAGCCAACCCTGACTCAATTTGCCTACTTGACTACATGCCTTTTTCCTTCATCGTCAGCAGGAACCGCTTTAATCGGGACGCCATTTTTCTTGATCGAAACAGAAACAGACAATCCAGCCAGCCACACTGAGAATAAAAGTGTCCCCCTCTATTGAAAACACTATTTGCTTCCCTAAGACGACCAAGCATCAGGGATCAGGATGGGGTGAAGGGATGAGGGGATTCAGACAACACAAGCTTGGTCATTAGCGCCAACCTCAGTCACAGTGCAGTGGTCCGGGTTGCCACTGCACCACACATTACAGAGATATTATTCAAACCCCTAATCTAAATCTTGTCATACATCTGTACCTCCTGCAAAAATTGAAAAACACCGGACAGGAGGACAGACTTATCGCCCAATTGACGCACAATGTCATGCGGAAGATGGAAACGACGACGAAAACCATCAAGATGGCAACAATCAACAAGGAAGTGCCGGACCGTAAGTGGCCGCCGACACCAATAACATTCAGGAGGGTCAACCCCCCGCAAAAGGAAACAGTGAGTAAGTCGAGTGTGACCAATGCGCAAACGCGCCAACACAACCTCCTCACGGCTACTGCGGCGACACGCCGAGTGCCATTCCTCAACAGTGCCTTTAATAGCTCGTAATTTATTGCCGTCCTGTCCATCCCACGAGGCTTGCCAAAAAGCGTGTAACCTCAGACGCAGAGGTGGAAAAGCGTCTGAGGGAACAAGGCTGAGATCCCTTCCGAGAAGGCCAGAAAGGGCCCCTTTTGCTGCAGAATCCGCTTGATCATTTCCTCCTATCCCAACATGGCCCGGGATCCAGCAGAAAAGCACGGTTTTCCGCTGGCCAGGCAAGCGGGAAAGCAAAGCTTGGACACGTTGTGTCAAGGGGTTCCGAGGATTGTAAGTCGCCAAGGACTCCAGGGCACTCATGGAATCGCTAAAGACAATGAAATGCGTGCCCTGAAGGCCAAGGATCCATTCCACCGCCAAACCGAGAGCCAAAAGCTCCGCAGAAAACACAGAATAGCCTGATGGAAGGCGATGGGCAACCGTCACTCCCTTACAAACACAAGCACAAGCCACGCCAGCGTCTGACTTCGACCCATCAGTAAACAGCCGCTGATAACCGGCGTACTGAGAACAATGGGGCGGAAAGGGTGGTGGGTAGGGGGTTGCGGGCGAAAAGGGGTAAATGTAATAAAACAAATAAATACGAGGGCCGAAGTTTTATCGTTTGTGCTTTTGAATTGAAACTAACCTTGAGTGAAGCTAATTTATTGATTTATTGTACGGTAAATTCATCATATATTTTTTACATTTTGTTTTAGGGGAAGAAAGTTATCCGTTTTCAGTACTGGGCAATCAGGAAAGACCAAGTAGTTGTGCAGAACTTCTGTGGGCTGGTAAGATAACAAATATTAAAAATAAAAATAGTCAATATTTATTAGCAGTTTCGTTGAGAAAATTCTATTATCATTAGGCTTCTATAGGGTTATTGGGAAAAAAAGACAAGATTAAAGTGGGTAACCATAACTTTATTTATTCTGCCCACCTTCTCACTGTTTACCTTTTTTATACTCTGAAATATACTTATCGACAAAACCCCAAATGGTGAAAATACCTGTCAAGTTTTATCAAAGTAGGGATTATAGTGCAATAGTAATAGGAGTTTTAGTAATAGTAATTATCTGTTCAAAGTTTTGATATTAATTGCAGTGCACACTCAAGACGCTGTACGCTAATACTACATATAATATAAGTAGTAATAGTAGTATTTTTTCTACATATGTTGTAGTAATATTTTATTTAGTACTAGCCCGCTAAACTCCACACTTCGTATGACATGACATTATAACATTCGAATGGATAGTGCGCAACGTTTATGTATCTGATTTGACATTTTGCTGTGATAAATAATTACTATTTCCTACTGCAGTTGCCACCTTTTGTCCGAGTTATGTTTAATCACATTGTCACTAGCTTGCTCTAGTGTATCTTGACTACATAAGAACCCATCACACGTTCTTTTTGCTCACTGAATCAGCGAATCCCCTTCAATTGCTCCTCTCTGCTTTTTCCATTTTTGCATCGTCCCTTTTCCGTGTATTCCACCTCCCCCTCCATCCCCAAAAGATGTCATAACACGTGAGGGAAGGCGTGTATTCGATCATTGCATGAACCTTAATGGCTCTGGCTATGCTTAGTGAACCGAAATGACTGCAGTCTTACTCTTAAAGCTAACAAACGCTGATTTCCGTCATTTCGCTCACTCACTCTCTACTTTTTTTAATTTTTGCCTTGTCCCCCTCATCCTATCTCTCCCCCCCCCCCTCCGCTCCCGTGGTTCCTCCCTACGTTTGCTCATTTTTGTTTTTTTTATTTGGAGTTAAGTTGGAAGGTAATAAGCTTGACTGAAACAACATCTTTTGCATGAGGAACGGAAAAGATAGAAAAAAGTGGAACAGAAAAACTACAGCAAATGGTGAATTAGGATGGTAGACTGCGTAACAGTATGGACACTACGACAATTTAGAAAAAAATTAATAATTAAAAAGAGGCTACTCCTGTCGAGAATAAGTGATCTAGGCCACTCCACCAGGATAAAAAATAAGGGTCCGCCACTTCTGCTCGACTACACCACTACATAGTAAAAATCTGCTGGCTGGCTCTGTGCTTGTTTCAAGTAATTGTATGTCGTCAACTGTGGTTTTGTTATCTTAATTATTTTTTATTGATTTTTTTATGAGTGGAGCCGTTATTGCCTCCCAGTAAATAATCAACTCTACACCGAACTTACAGTGTCTGATGCTCGGAAAAAATACAAAAAATTTGTATCCAGTTGAAGGAACTCGTATAAAAAAATGTATTTCGGCACACCACTATTTGCTAGCGCCACAGCACGAATTTTTTTTTTATCTGGCAATCATTCATTCATACCCACCTATTGTAATCGTATGGATTCTCATAGCAATATCTGACAGTTGGTCCCTTAGAGGAGTTGTGCATGTTATTTTATGTGGTGAATGTAGATCCTTTTAGGTGCGAGAGGGCCTGTCGGGTCCGGAAAATCGATCATGGAGGAGCCATCTCTAGGAGATAATACCAAATACTATAAAGTACCATAATACCAAAAAATACATCATTTTAGTTAGCTACTCTACAGTAATTTATAAGGATTTTTATCGTTATGAGAATCTTTCCTGTCATGAAAACATGGTATATTTTGTTTGATAACTTACCAGTTTTTAAATCAAATCTACTAGTTACCATTACATCTCAATTCCAATATGGCCTCATCCTTGCTTGGTTGAAGTGGGTTTCCAACCTGTAGGTTTTAAGTTGGAGTATATTTTGTAAATATTTGGTGATGTTGGGTACAACCATGTTTTCATGAGGTGTTATTGTATCATCCTCATCTTGTGTCTCTTTGTTAACATGTGACCAACACACGCAGTCATTATATTTAAAATTAAATACTGCCTTTGTTACGTGTGTTGTGAAATTTTAGACCAGTCAGAGGGCTTCCATCTTTTGCTATATTATTTCTTTCATGTACCCAAAAAACTATTAGCTTCTGTTATATTAATTCTAGGTCACACGACATCCGGAGTCTACACTATTTATCCAAAACCATGGTACAGAGTCTCACCTTTTCAAGTTTACTGTGATATGGAAACAGACGGGGGAGGATGGACGGTAAGCTTCTTTAAAGATGTTTTGGTGTCGTGTAACAAATAATTTTAACGAAACCATATTTCTCGTATTTCGACGTTTGTTTTCACCTGGTGCATTTATAGGAAATAGTTTAGTTTGCAAAGCAACTATTTACTGCTATACAGTATTATTGGACACAAAAATAAGGCACTAAAATGCAGCAAGCTGGATATAAGGATGTATATAAATAAAATCCTTACAATCGCTGAAACGAAAAAATTCAATTTAACGCTTTTCCACAACACATTACTCGATTTCAGCATTACATTTTCTTACCTAATGCAATCATAATCAAAACTGTGTCACATTTAAGTTCATTTTCAAACTATATTCATAAGGAATTACACATTGAAGAAAAATATTTTTTTTTTTAAATTAGTAGATGAACCTTGCAACACATGAAGAATCTGTAACGTTCTGTGCCTGGTAGACAAATAAAAGGAAAGAACAAATTAAACTACATATTGGTTTATACGATGGTCCAAATTAAAAAATATATATTAATAATATTAATAATGTTTTTTTTAATTAATTAAATCATAAACAAATATTTTGGTCAGTCCGTTTTGTGTAAGTCAGTTAGCCAGGTTGAATCCAAATTGGATTGGCTGAAAGGAGATAAACTTTCAATTCCACTGTAACTTAGTAGTTTTTATATAAAGCAAGTAAATGCAATAATCAGCATGATTGCGTTATTCCAGTATTTACCACACAGTTGATGTTTGGCAATTCCTTTACTGTAGTTTAATTTCTATTTAGTAATTTAATAAGTACTAAATCTATAGTATAACACATTACATGTTGAATACCCGATTTTCTAGTTATTGAACCGAAAGCATCCAAGGTCCATCAACTTTTTTTTAACTATATGTGCACGTTTAGTTATATGGCAGAGATGGTAAAATTCAAGGAATTGTTCACTTTTTCATAAAAGCATGAAAATCGGCATGATGAATGTACATGCCTGTAAGATCATTTTTAGATAACCTCTTAACCTTTAAATGGCCGTAGGACGGTGCCAAGCTAAGCTAAACACGGTTGGTTAGGAGTGTTGGAAAGAATAGATCCCTCACCTTTCAGAATATTCTAAGCATTTCGAGCTATTAGAGGGTTCGCAAGAGCACTTTGAACTCGAAAATCGCTATTACAACCAATTGAAAAAAGGAGCATTCGCGCGAATTAAGGGTGATATATTTGGAATACGATCTTCGGGTTGAATGGGTGCTTTTACCTAAAGGATGAATACCACCTTTCCCATCCAGAATTCTGTGCTGAACGTCTTTGTTTCACATCATGCTTTTAATTTGTTGACGGTTGAGGAGTTACAGACACAAAAAAAAACCTTTTTGAACCTCCATTTTGACCGACATCTTGGATTTAAGGGCACCTTGGTAAATTTCGAAGTGGTTCCATATCTAAAAATGATCTTACAGGCATGTACATTCATCATGCCGATTTTCACGCTTTTATGAAAAAGTGAACGATTCTTCGGCTCTGCCGCCTGACTATTTTCTCTTATAATTACAGTATCAACGAAGAAATAATTTTGTAGCTCTAGTGTAGCTCAATTTGTAGCTCAAATTTTTTTTCGAATTTGTATTTGTATTTATACTACAAAGAAATGGACACGTCTTCGTCACTACCTGTGTCCAAAAATGAAGCTATATTGAGAGCCATGTTAAAATGTCGCAGGTAGCTATAGTGCAACCGATCCTGTTCAATGTCTAAGCATAGTTGCTCGATTCCGAAGTACCACATCACCTATCTAGCAGCAATAGCAACCATAGAGTTAGATATATTATATTGTTACACCTCAACTCAACGAGTAGCCATTTCAGACAACTTCTGTTAAACATTTTTCGTGGCAGAGCATTGTTGTTCGAAATGAGAAATTGTCCCATCAAAGTAATGTTAACAGTGGGACGTCATGTAATCAGAAATTGTTTATGCATTGTTGCTCGATTCCGAATGCTCCATCACCGTTCATGCAAGTAAAACCCAACGGTGAGTAACACCTGCGACAACTTCTCTTAACAATTTTTAATTGATGTTTTAAAAAAGACTTTATGGAACGGCACGAAAAACTTTGGTGCAGGGGAAACGACTATTGCCAAGGAATTTGCTGATAAGTTTTTATCGCGAGCGGGATATATAATTGGGTAAAGCATTTATCCTAGGCCATTATAGAAACAATAGCCCACGTGTGACGTGCATCTTCGGGCATTGTTTCTGAATAGCCCGCGGTTTTCTTGCATTAACCGTTGCTTATAAAGTTAATACATTTCGTCGAGTCCTCTCCAGCCTAAATAGTTACAGCTCGGGTTTGTTGCGGGTTTCAACTCAGTATAATTCGTCTGTTGTATATCGAAGACTTATTAGCAGATTGTAATAAACGATCGAAACTTTGTTTGAAAGCATAATACGTTAGCCATCACTTTCTTTTTTTTTAATATTTAAAACCAATAACTTAAAAAAACATTTATACTTTCGTTTTGAGTCACTTGATTTATTCCCAAATCAAATTCCAGTACTAGAACAGTTTTTCTATGAGTTAAAAACAGACGATCCAACAATTAACAATGTAGACCAAATAAAAAAAGGAAAAGAAAACGCACAGTTACTTGCAAAAAAAATCTAAATGGTCAAGTGTATGTTCTAATCGTCTGTGACAACTCAACCATAGTTAAGGAAATAATTATTTACACTTGGGAGTTGCATTACCTCACTAATCCAGTTGCATGCATTTAGTGGAACTCTCCCTTCATACTCCACCAACCGTCACAATATCAACAGAGGAATACGGTGCGGATGTTGCTTCCGCTTGCTAGGCAAGATTCTTAGATATCGTTAGAATCTCATATCACCATGGCAGCCCCTAGTTGGTGTTGAATACATATGTAACATTTATCTTTGTTGGCCTTTGGACGTTTCAACACTAGGCCTACCAGTTCGGAGTTGTTTGGATCATTAGAGATAATTTTTTTACACATATTGATTTTTTTAAATTAATTTTGACGAGCCTTATGTCAGCCGAAGCAATTAATGCTTGTATGACTGAACCGTAAAATAGTGAAATAGTGAAATAGATTACGTTATCGTATGTTTTCTGTGAAAACAATAACCAGCCACTCGTTTGATTACTGGTCTGTTTGTATCGAATTTCAGAAAGAATTTTGGAACATCGAGTAAAATTAATTATCCTGGAGATACCAAAAAATGATCCTGTCAGCCATCTTTTATGTTCCTATTGGTGTCATTCAGTATTGGCAACCAAGGAGTACTGAAGTTGTAGCTATGCATTTAGAATGTATATACACAGTTATGCATGTATAACTAAATAAATAGTTGATAAAATAGGAATTATTATCGGTGTATCAAGGACCGTGGTTGCGGTCCTTATGTAAGCCTCAGCATGAACTACCATGTTAAACGTCAAACTTTGAACTCCCATAGTTTCGCCCAGAATTGACATAGACCAACGAAGTTCGGTATTTAAGGTCGTGTCGTAACTATTTCACTGTATTACACATTTTAATGACAACAATCGAACCGTTCGGCGTCCACAGTATGGCCATTTCTTGTTGTTGTTGTTGTTGTTGTTGTTGTTGTTGGGACTCTTTGCCCTCACCTGGAGATCGAACCACTGAACCGATTTTCAAGTTCTATAGCTTAAAATGTAGGTATGGATATGGCCTAGGGCCTTGCGCATGCTATTTTAATGTAACTACAATATTCTTGACATGGAAAGCCAAATGGGCTGGAACTTTTGCTCTCACCTAGAGATTTAACCAATGAACCGATTTTAAATTTGTATAGCTTAAAATATAGGTATTAACACTGACCAGGGTATTTTGAACACAGTTTTGATCTGCCCGCAGTATTCGCGTCGGCACTGCAATTATTACTGTATAGCACTGGGCAGAAATCATTACGCAGAGTAATACATTTTTTCAATTCAAGCTAAAACATGAAATTTGGTGCACATGTCTTTCTTAACAGTAAAATTCGAACCAGCCATAGACCCTCACGAAATACCCCCAAGTGCTTTCAGTGCCCCCCTCCCCAGCGCCCGCCCTTTTGACCCTTCCCAAGGGTATGAGAAACAAATTATTACAGATCAAGTTAAAAACATGAAATTTGGTGCACAAGTAATTCTTAGCAGCATAAATCGAATCAGCCATGGAACCCCCAAGAAATACTCCCAAAGGGGCCAATGTGCCCCCCCATGCCCCCTCACTGAGGTATGACCTACAAATTTTTGCAAATCGAGCTAAAAAATTGAAATTTGGTACACAAGTCATTCTTAGCAGAAGAAGTCGAACTAGTCGTGGAACCCCTATGAAATACCTCCAAAGAGCCCCCAGCGGCCTCCTGTGCCCCCCTCATTGAGGTTTGACCAAATTGTTGCAGATCGAGCTTAAATCATGAAACTTGGCACACAAGTCATTCTTAGCATTACGAATCAAACCAACCATGGGACCCGTACGAAATATCCCAAAGGCCCCATAGTACTCCCCTGTGCCCCTCTCTGATGCTTGACCAACAAATATTGCAGATCGATCTAAAAACATGAAATTTAGTACACAAGTCATTCATAGTAGTACAAATCGAACTAACTATGGAACCCCCTCGAGATAATCTACAAGGTGCCACAATGGTCCCCCGCCCCCTGTGCTCCCTCCTTGAAGCCTAACCAACAAATTGTTGATGATAGAGCTAAAAGAATAAAATTTGGTTTACAAGTCATTGTTAGCAGTAGAAACCAAACTAGCTATGGAATTTCCGCGAAATCCTCCAAGGCCCCCCAGTTCTTCCCCTATTCCCGCATCTCATGGAGCGGGAATAGGGGGAAGAACTGAGGGGCCTTGGAGAATTTCGCGGAAGTTCCATAGTTAGTTTGGTTTCTACTGTAGTAGAAATTGAACCATGAAGCATCAATGTCCAACAATTTTTTTGCTAAACATACTAAAAACATGCATTGTATCAGTAGAAGTCGAAGTACATTCGAAACCCCATGAGATGCACGCACCTTTCAACGCTTCCCTGTGTCCTCTCCAGTAGTTCTAGTTTGATACGTACAGCTAAGAATGACTTGTGCACCAATTCACGTTTTAGCATGATCAGCGAGCATTTGTTGGTCAATAACCTCATACAGGTGAGTGTAGTAGGGGGACAGGAAGAGGCCTTACCGGGTATGTCGAGAGATTCCATAGCTAGCTAAGAAATGACTTGCGTACCAAATTTCACGGTCTTTTAGATCGATGTTCATGATTAGCCCACATTTTGGCCCGTAACACCTGAACATCGAACCAATGAACCGATATTCAAGTTTTGTAGCTTAAGACATAGGTATGAAGATGGCCTATGGCCTTTGAACGTTATTTTAATGTGGATACAATTATTGTTGTTGTTCGTGTTGGGGAAATTTTGCTCTCACCTAGAGATCGAACAAAAGACAAAATTTTCAATTTTCATAGCTCTTAAAATTTAGTATTAAAAAGGCTCTCGTATAATAGTTATTTTAAGGTGATTACAGTATCCTTTTCTGTATTATTCTTGCTGAAACAAGAAAAAAAATAATGGATATAAGTATTAAAAAGCGCCTAAGCGTATAAAATACGGATGTAAGCCTTAAAAAACTTAAAGCCCTAAAAGAAGAGAAATTAGAAAAAGACGTGTAAGCCATCAGCGTCGCACTAATACGTGTAAAAGAAGCGCCAGCTCTTTTTTTGGGTCGCTAGAGATTCTTTTTCATGTATTAGTGTGACGCTGATGGCTTACATGTCTTTTTTCTAATATCTTTACCTTTAGGGCTTTAAGTTTTTTAAGGCTTACATCCGTATTTTATATGCTTAAGCGTTTTTTAATACTAATCTATTTTTAGTTTTGCGATACCAGGACTTTCACAGATCTTCTTAGTTTTTACACAATTTTGTGAAAAGGAAAACTACGGTAATAAAACGCGTGTATTCGAAGTTGCACGAAGTATAGTTTCAAAAATATCGGAAATGTTGGCTTTTTCGTATATTAGATATATAGTAGCCGGTTAGGTTAAGCTGCCTCATTGAATGACATGCTGTCAATACAAAACGAATTCTTCAAATTTCAAACTGCTTCTTACTTATTTTATGGGCATCAACTCTCAATTCCTATTGAAACGAAAGTGGATCAACTGCAAAACGCAAATTTTTAATCTGTTGTTAACCTCAGTTCAAAGGTTGAAATTTGACAAGATTCAGCTTATGATGACCTTAAATTACAGGATGAGCATTAAAAACAAATCATTTTAGCATTTTACCATTACATACTGAATGGTTTACACAATCTTACGAACATTTTGAAAAAATAAAATGTAGTGCATTTTACAATAATTAAAATCTGCAAAAATGTACTACTGTCTGATTTTATGATTAAAACCAAACCAATCCTGTGTTTTGGCCAATCACCCACATATTCTGTGATTTGGTATGGAATAACGAATTAGTTTTTAAAAAGACTATCACTGCAAGTTTTTTTCGTTCAGCCAACTAGTTACAAAGTTACAAAAACTTCAACCCTTATTACAGGTATTTCAAAAGAGGGACGATTTTGGAGAACCCCGACAGAATTTTTATCGCAGTTGGTGCGAATACAGAAGAGGATTTGGCAATCTAACGCAAGAATTTTGGCTTGGTAAGGATCATTTCAACGTAATTGTGTTCAGACCTAGTTGAGGTCTTCAGACGCTCTGTCTCCCTCCCGACCTTCCGTCGCCCTCCAACTTTGTTTTAAGCATATGTCTACCTCCTTGTGTTTCTTTCTCACGTTTTTTTGCTTTGTGTCTCCCTGACAATATTGTTTTTAAATCTTACGTCACTCTCACCCTATGCTTCTCCCTCACCACCTTGTCTTTATCTCTACAACACCATAGATTTACATCCGACCGACTTTTTAGGTCATATGGCTCCCGCACCACCTTGTGCTTCATTTAGCCCTTGTTTTTGTCCCTGGTGTCTCACTTGATCGGACATCTTGTGTTTAGACCTCGTTTCAACCTAACCACTTTTTTGTTTCCCACAGACCATCTTTTTAGGCTTTGTACACCAATATGAAAACTTAAAACCTTCTTATTCCTAAAATTAGACTTGGGACCCTTGATTCTATATCTATTTTCACCATGATACTTATTTCTTCTAGGCTTTTGCTTCAGAAAAACATGAACTGCCTTTTGTTTCCAATTTATTTGCGTGTTTTGATGATTTTATTTATTGCAATTAAATCATTATCAGTGACCTGAGTTTCTGTCACATTATTTCACAGACAGTTTTTTTATTCGTTTTTTTCATTTCATAAAATTCTTTCGTGGCGCAGCCCATGTTTTTGTTCACACAAATCCTAAAACTTTACTTTGGCATAGGAAAGAAGTTGTTACTTTAACAGGTGAAGAAATTGCTCGTGTGCAAGTACGCATATCAGACCTACTTCTGTTCTACTTCATCAATTGAGATGTATGTTTTTGCATTGCTGTTTCCTAGTGATAAGCTATAATCACCAAAAGAAACAAAACAAACATCCACTCGAGGATTAAATTAGAAACCAGCTAAGTAGTGTCACTTTACGGTCTTGTAGGACTTCTGGAAGAACTTCTTCTACTCAGACCTAAAAAGTACATTGCCTACAGTTTCTAAACTAATTCTATACGATAGGAAATAACCAGGGAGCATTCCCTTCCTAATTTCATACTGTCAATCTCGCCCCGATGCAAGGGTGGTGATATACTGACGTTTAATCCCAAAAATCTCGAAATTCTTGTTAGGTACTCTTGAAAACTACGTTCCTACCTATAAGAAATAATTATTTCAGCACAGTAGATTTTGACTTTCAAAATAATTGCACAACAAAAATCACGAAAGGTTTGATATTAAATTAAACAGGACGGAAATCCAAATAGGCTCGCCAAGGGTTAAATACATATGTATCCGAACCTATTTATGTTGTCTTTTGGACATAAATGTCAGACTGCCTGTGGGGGGAATTGAACCCATGATCTCTGAAGCCAAATGCCGAGGTCCTACCCTGAGCCATTCTGGCACGACTAAATGGCTCAAAGTAGGAAGGACCTCGCCATTTGGTTTCAGAGGTCGTGGGTTCAATTCCCCGCTCAGGCAGTCTGATATTTAATTCCACAAGACAACGTAAATTGTTTTTCATCCGTATTTATTTAAAGGCATGTCATAGCAAAATCAAAATAACTGTTTCTATGAAAAATTTAGTTGACTAGCACAGAGAGAGCAAAACAAAAACATGTATTTTAAACAAACACCATTTTCACTGTAAAAGAATGTTTAGTAAGCTGACAAAAAAAGTTTAATTGCTCCTTTTTCCTGGCACATCACATTTAATCCATGTGTACAAAGTAAAATATATACAATATTTACTGAAAGCTTTTAATATACAGTATGCACGCCCAGAATACAACCAACGTGCAAGCAATACTTCGTTTTTATTTTATCCTACATGCTTTATGTTGGTCCTGTGTAAAACTTAACTGCGTTTAAGACAATTATCAGTGAAAAAAATAATAGATGGGTTAAAGGCAACATCTTACCCTATTTTTAATTATAAAATGCCGTTTCTATTATAATTAACCATAGCATTTTAGCACATTTATAAGAATGTTGGTTATATGAATTATTTTGCAGTTTTAACGTAGAATAATCATAACATACGACCAAACATACCACTACACAACACTCCTTCTCACTTTTTCTCTCGTAAAAAAGCCACAACCTCAACGTAATAAAACCACAACGTCTTAGAATATAACATGCCATCACCACACCACACCTAGCCAAAACCGTAACATGCCATAATCATGCAATAACATGTCGTAGCTTTAACATACCATTGCATAACATTGCATAGTTATTGTAACGGTCATTACAATGCAAGGACCGTTAGCTTTGAAATTTCTAAGTGTTGTGCAGTAAAATGTCAAGGGTTGAAACCATTGCAATAAACTGACATTTGTTACAGTGGTGATTAATAGTTCATTTTGTACTACAGGTATCATAAAATAAAGCAACAGTTCAAACAGTTACTAAATTATTAAAAAAAAACTTACTGTTTCACTTTTTAGAATAATTTGTTAACTCTTTGAACTGTTGCTTTATTCAATGATACAGTGATTACAAAATAAACTAATAATCAACACTGTAAGAAATGTTGTTGCGTATGTGTGACAAGTCATGAGCTGTTATACTTTTTAAACTGTTGAAAATCCGGGTCTAATGAAGGTGTGACTACAAACCGTTATTAACTGTTTTTAAGACTGGCTTTTGTTCTATATATCGATCCGTGCACATCTCCTTACCTAATTTTCGTTACAATGTAACAGGTAATGACCACCTGCATGTTCTGACCAATCAAGATTACGTCACCTTACGAGTAGATCTAGAAGATTTTGACGGAGATACTAGATTTGCCACCTATGGACAGTTTCAGGTAGCTGATCGTGACGATGGTTTTAAAGTTCGAATCGGACTGTATCAAGGGAATACAGGTAAGAAGTGTCGTCCGACTTGCTTTTATAAGTAACGAAATAATTTAAAGGAGTGAAGGTCTTTATGTGTTCCAAATGTTCTAACAATTGGAATTGATTTGATTTCAGGTGGCGATAATCTCCTCTTCGACGGTCACGTGTTCGTGACACATGACAGGAATGACGTCAACCAATGTGCTTTTAATTATAAAGGTGGCTGGTGGTATACAAAATGTCATGGAGCAAACCTAAATGGGGAGTATTTAAAGGGAGAACATAACGAAACTTATGCCAATGGAATAAACTGGAAAGCATGGAGAGGATATCATTACTCCCTAAAGAAATCAGAAATGAAAGTTCGGCCAACGAATTTTTTAAAATGCGAACCGGATTGCTCGATTACACCGTTGTAACTGTTGCCGTTGAATAACTGTGCACCTTAATTTGGAAATAGTACCTGCAGCATTCATCATACTTTCCACAGCTTTCACCCGTGACCACTGAACTTAGATTTAAAAAAAATTCAAATCACTTTTTTTTATATTGTATTCATGTATTTATTTTTTGCTAGCTCTATAGCTGAAAGTAGTTAGTGATGAATAAAGTTAAACTGCCTGCTTTGTTTGACTAATTGTACTTTGTGCCCAGTTAAAAAATCTGAAATTCTGAAAGTGGAAAACATGAGAAAATTGTGTGGGTGCTTTAAATCCCAGGTGGCATCCCTGTTGGGTAACTCTTTTTAGCCGTACGCATGATTGCGTCCCTAGTTTATTGCCTTCTTAAACTTAACAAAATTGCAAGCTCAATAATTACTATTTGCGGGGTTCTTACATCGTGCAGGGACTAAGGCCCATATTCTTCGCGAGTCACAGCGCCTCTTGTAGAAAGTTTCAAAGAATCGTAGGCAACATACTTGGTAGAACTATTTTCCCCTTTCAAACGCGTAAATATGTACATAATAAGAAGAAATGAGATCTTGTAGTGAGCTAAAGAAAAACATTAAAGAATCCAAACAAACAACACACTAGTATAAAATATGAAAATAAAAATTGCTCGTAACTATATAACAAAAGAGTAAATTCTTACAGTTAAAAAGATTAACATTAAAACTAAATAACTTAGTAGACCTAAAAAAAACAGGAGGGGAAATAAAATGAAAATCCAAAGATTTTGTTTGCTAAATGAGAGATATGTTCAATTAATTTTTACAAAAGTTATACATACTAGTTACATTTCTAATATTTTTGGGATGGTGGAATCATGTTCAATCCCACCATATGGCCTGATGCGATATCTGTAATTTACTAGTTTTAATTCTATTAACACTATTAACACTTTGTGACAGTTAGAACCTTACGAGTGTTACGAACCCGAATACCAAAACTGAAACTGTTAAAGTTATTTACTATGATATGTTTTGAAAATGAAAACATGAACACTACATATGTAGGAAGTAAATTCATGAATATGGAGATTTTTTGTCATCTTGAACAAATGTAAGATACGTTCCTTGAAAGGTGGATCTTACAGCTTTCTTTTGTCATTTCGAATTTTGTTTTTTCAAGTTTTTTTATTGGACAAAACTTAAGCTAAGCATACGTACACTTGGTTGTGCTTTAAAAATAACTACAGATGCAAACCTATTCACGCTGCCTCTTGGACTTATATGCCACACTGCGTGAACGGGGAATCGAACCCGGGACCTTTGGAACCAAAGACCAAGGTCCAACTGCTGAGCCATACTGACACGCCCGTAAGGAAACGTCCATAGGCAGCATTTGACACGTGCATATATAAAGATAAACATACACTTTTCAATAGTCACTAGAGGGACGCTTATTTGCCGTGCCACACGCCAAGTGAAACGAAAGGAACACTTAAACGTGAAATAAGGACTAATACTCCACGCTGTTAGTGCAATTACATTTCAGTTCAGGCAACAAACTGCATATTGCACATGGAAGCTGCGCACATGTTGTAGTTTCCAAATCAACCGGGAGACACTCCCGGAAGTGACGACGTAAAGCCGTGATGACGTCATTAAAATGGCCACCACGCCATGTACTAAATCTCTATTATCTCCGGAACTCATTGATCAATCCTATCGTGCAACCTATTCTTGGAAAGATAATTTAATTTGCTAAAAGATATGCCTGAACAATATATGCCATAAATCTGTTAGTTTTGGTTTAAACTGAAGAAAAACATAATATGACTGTTATACGATATAATTATTCTCAATTATCTCCGGAACTAATGATCAATCGTATCTTGCAACCTCTCGTTGCAGAAATAATTTAATCCTCTAAAAGAAATGCCTGAACAATGTATCCCGTAAATATTTTAGTTTTTGTTTAAGGTGAAGGAAAACATAATGTGCAAGTAATAATTGCCGCTTTATATGTGGTTCTTTTGGAAACGGTAAATTATTAAATTATTAAATTGTGTCGTATTGTTCACAGTGCGTCACTTGCGGAAGTGTACAGGAAAGCCATTGTTTAATATGACGTCTCGTACCTCTCTTAGTACACTTGCAAGTCTATAGTGGCTATGTTACCCCAGCAGTTGACATCCATCCCGGAATATCAAGTCAGCCCATTCTTGTTTCCTCCCCTTAAACGACTGTCTGAACTGTCATGTCATCACCCTGATTCTGATAACCTCATTCTGTAGAATATGAAGGCCTGCGTTGCTAACCTTGTGTGCGTACCTATTTTGTTTTACATGCGATGACTTCAGAATGCTGTCTTTCCTTCCTGGTGTTGTAACACAGGCTTGAACAAAGTTTTCATTCTAGCCACTACTTGCTAACTCATACCCAATCATTGTAATTACAACCATTTCTATGTGCAGCTTTATGATGGTTGATCGGCCTTAAACTGGTGTCTGCGATGGATTAATCTTCTTAAGAATACTTATTATAATGTTCATGGCACGGCGAACCATGGATGAGGAATTCACATCATATATTGGGAGCAGAATTGATGTGAATTTACCTTTCAAACCTTCATGGAAGTTTTGCCAGGAATGAAGGGCTACCCAGGATAACACTTTACCTTCGTGGTCAGCTTTGCTTCTGGTAGATTTTGACCAGTCCATCATTTCTACGGGCGCATCAATGATTTTTTCTTCGCTGGTGTAATTTACCATTGGTAACGGCGCATCACATGAATATTTAGTCATGTGCGAGGAAGACTTGTAGAGAACTCGGGCAAGCCTATTGTGCTTTATCTTTCGATTGTCCTAGGTTGAGACTGGTTATTACAGACATACAGTCTGATTGGTGAAAGCTGAGACATATCTGTTTCATGGAATGAGTTTGCCGATGTACTGAAGGCTGTGCTATGATGGATATTATCAATTTCAGCACAAGTGAATACATTATCGATAACAAAACGCAGAATAAACCCAACTTTAATTACACATATGAAGTGGCAATAATTATGTCATTATGTTTTCCTTCAAATTAAACAAAAGAGACTTACGGCACACATTGTCCTTGTAGTTCTTTTGGCAAATTAAATTATATTTCCAACAATAGGTCGCAGGGTAATATTGATAGCCTACATTCGTTCCGGAGATTCTACAGATTAGTATATGTCATGGCGGTCATTTTTATGACAATGTAGTATGTTTTTCTATATATTAACTAAAAACTAATATATATACGGCAAACAATGCTCTGGTAATTCTTTAAAAAAATTAAATTATCTTTCCAACGTTAGGTTACATTATAAGATTAATCTATTAGTTCCGGAGATACACGATATTTAGTACATCGTATGGCGGCCATTTTTAGGCACTTCAGTGACCGTTGAGAGCGAAGGTTCATTTCTCAGAGGATTTGCATTCTATGAAGGATAAATACAAAATTTAGCCCCCGCATTCCTCTCACGAAATTGTGGCCTAAGTCTGTGAGAGCCCCTAATCCAAAATGGCAACCGTTGGCCATTTTGGAAATTCCCTTTGCATCGGTTTGGCTTACAATCCTGTATAGAATAAGGTTATTGGGGTTTTGGGGTACGAGGAATTCATTTTTGAAATTCATTTTGTGATTCTATCTATTTTTGTGCTCTCAAATGCAAGATGGCTGCCAATTTGCACCTTAAAACAGTCAATATTTCAAAATCGTCATAGAACCTTCATATCAGGATCAAACGAAAGCCATGTTCGTCTTCATTTGAATGTCTTATGCAAAAATGACTGAGAGACATTCTTGAGCATGGGGAACTGTCAGTTGACATTAAGAAGAACCTCAATATTCTGTGCAATGCACTTACTGAGAAATGGCAAGTTCTACAGAAAGTTCACTGTGATCTTGAGGATGATGATGATGGCGTGAAGGAACTCATCAACAAAGTCTATGAGAAATCTGGTACAGATATGGGAGATTTTTGGACATCATTCATGGAGATGTCGGACCCTCTTGCCCAAAGTATTGATGCATGTCATGCACGAATGCTTTCGTGTACCTATCACGAACATAATGTTGGCTGGATTGATGGCATATGACAACCATGACTGTGGAAGATGGTTGCCAGATTATCGGGTGATGATCTCGTGACTATCACACAGGCATTCTTTAATTACCACTTTGCCCAGTCGATGAACGGCCTACCCTACTCTTGCCAGCCAATGGATCTTTGGATATAAACTACTATAGATCTTAACACTAAGCTAAAGCAAGAATGGCTTCAGCTTCTCTGAATGAGAAACAACTATTTTCAACAACAAGGAATGCAAACAATATTGCAAGGGTGAAGACTGCTGTGGATAGGAGCCTCAAGTGACAGCATCGCCATAGGAAGCATGTTGAGTGTCACCCATCAAGAATGAAGAAGGATGAGCAGGCAGTTCAAGACTTGCAGGCATGCATGAAGAATGACAATTCTTCACCTACACTGACATCACTGCAGTCTGCCTGATTACCTCCCCAGAGTTAGTTCACGACTTCAAGATGGCACTTCTAGATGGTCAAGCTCAGGTTGAAACCTTTGTGCAAGAGCAAGTTTTCAGTGAGACCAAGTCAGTCACTGCACCATTAACATGAATAGGAGACGAAATTACGCTGGTGAACAGAGCTATGCTCATCTAGTGCACTCATGAAAATGGCCCAGATGGAGAGGTCAGGGCAGGCGGTGTTGTTGGAACTTGTCAAAAGATCAGCATTGATTGAACTGGAGTCAGCCCTTGAAGGAAGAGTTACGAGGAGTGCCTCACGCTCTAGAATGTTGATTGTGCAAGACAGTGAAGTGCAAGTTGTCAGATTTATTCAACTTAGACTCCACTGCTGTGAAACCACAGGACCACATCAACCTCGTGGACATGTGGCTGATCTGGCGACTAGCCACGCCCACATCACAGAACCGTGAGGCTAGAGAGCGGGATGGCTCAGTGTGCCTCTGGAGTGACTACATAGAAAGGATTTGCACTATTGTCCTCTCACGCCACACTGATACACGCCTCATCATCCTTGTAAACGACGAGTACTACCTTCCATTCAGCATCAAGGATGACGGGCATGATCATCATGCAGAAAAATATCAATACATCTCAAATGTTTTCTCCAAGACTGAAGACCCGTTTCCAGGCGCTGCTGACTTCAACAAATTCATTGTAAATGCATAAATAGGGTTAGACTGCCGAGGCTTGTGAAGGAACAAATGGAGACACAACTTGGTCAGCTGCAGACTGCTTTCATAAACTGCGCGGAAGAGACATCAACTAATCTGAGAACTGGCGTAGTGATCAAGGACACTGTCTTCAAACATCCAGAGGCAGATACAATGCTGCTGTCTGCTTATGCCAAACTGAAGGCTGGGAATTATACAGAAGGAATTGTACTAGACAATCATGACCCAGATGTGTATGTACAAGCAGATGATGTCTCACAACAGCTCAGAGGTGATCTGTTGATTAAATGCAAGAATGCACTAATCAACTGCAATACCCTACTCATTGCACGTCATCATACCACTACACATCATCTCTGGGAGTGATCACACATCAAGCTTCTACGGGCATGGGAAAAACCGTCTGCAAGAATGCACTAATCAACTGCTATGCCCTACTCATTGCCTGTCATCATACCGCTACACATCATCACTGCCAGTGATCACACATCAGGCTTTTACGGGCATGGGAAAAACAGTCTTGTAGAAGGTTATTACTGATCCCGAGGCACGAGAACTTCTAGTACGAGTTCGTGAGAATCTAGAGTTAATATGACGTCAGAGCTAATATGAAGGCATTTGACCTCTTAAAAGTCTATGCTGAGAGTGCAGATGTTACCTGCTGGCAGGACAGAGCTTCCAAGTGGCACAAACTGAATAAGAAGAGAACGATGAGACTGCCACCTGACAACGACTCGTTGGAGCTTCATGTACAAAAGACGAACTACATCACGTATTACCAGCATCGTTACAACCTGCTAGAGCGTTCGTCTACTGTTGGTCCTGGCTGAGAAATTCTTAATGGGAAGCCCAGACTAATGCGATATACCTTCCTACCCTTGCAATACAACTCACACCTTGTGACTGTTCAGATGACAGTAGCCATGAGATTG
>JAHWFP010235766.1:0-10166 GCA_023313725.1 Lithobius niger
AGAAACGCTATACAATTGTCCATCATGAGGAGCTGGAAGTCATGTTTGAAGAAGAAAACGAAAGAAGGAACGACTGAGACCTTAATACAGCAGACCTAAAAGACTCTGCAGATGTGAGGAATGTAATGCTGAAAGCAACAAAACTCATGAACTTGGGCTGAATGTGGCCATTAATAGGCATGAAGAAGAACTGAAAGAGGCGTACACATATAAAGCAAAACTTAAGGAGTACTACCAAGAGTTGCTTGACGACCTTTCTACCGAGAAGACTAACTTAAACAATGAAATTTTCTCGCAGCAAAAGACGCTTGACGATAGGATCCCCAGCCCTACACCTCCCACCACGCAATCTGCTTCCGTTACGTTACAGTAATAACATCTTGTGCTTAAAATCTCGAGGCTTAAGATTTGCCCCAAAGAAGAGATTGAAGGCGATATTATTGAATTCTTCGATAGGACAACCAGTGCAGAAGTAAAAAAAAAAACTCGCTGGTCTCTTCCTACGTGGCTGATGCAGAGAAAGATGGTCTGAAAATCATGAATGCTAGCGTTGCTAGAGTTTACCGACTCCTTACTTGGCTTGACGCACAGAAAACTGACCGGTACTGATATGCCTATCTTTATACCCTACAACCTCAGATGCTGGTCATCGAGGAGAGATGACGGATCCCTTTTTCACGATTTCGCTGGCCATCTTTCAAAATTCTTAAATGCTCTTAAGGACACCAAAAAGTCCCTTAACGATGAACTTTCAACCAAAGTGGAAGCTGCCGTCATGCGATCTCTTGAAAGACATAAAGAGGAACGTACTTCCTTCAGCGGTGCTGTCAAAGACATTGAAAACGCTGAACGAAAGGTTGAAGCAGAGCTCAAAGAACTGCATGCAGTGCTTGATCATATTAATGTTAACCAAAGGAGAGAAGAAAAGCGTGTTGCTAAAATTGACAGGCACTGGAATCTTCTTGAACAGAAGTTTCAGGAACTCTCTCCTGTTCAGGTTGTTGCCCCCTAAACTGCCATACGCCTTCACTCCTCCTGATGCTTGTCCTCAGGAGCTGAACGATTTCCCCATACCTGTTAAAGACGTCTTGATAAACCCTCGTGTTGAAACGAAAATGGGGGAAGGGACAATGTACAACTTTAACCAAAGGGGGGAATATTGAATAAACTATAATGACCTTTAAGAGAGGCGGGGGAGGAGTTAACCTGTATTGGCTACATTGACTACTAACAATACATTGAACTTTAAGAGGGGGGGGGGTTGTTATTGTATTTAGACCCTATTGTATTTAACTATTATTACATTGACTTGCCTCTATTAATATTATTTTATTGTAATAACTGTTGTCTTTAAACTAATTGTTAACTGACCCTTGTACTATTGATTTTAAAATGACTGTTGTCTAGGGGTGGTATGCTCTTCACTACCACACGTACTCATGTGACTTTCACACTTAACTCCAAGTAAATAACAAAATATCACATTCATTAACAATGGCAATGGTGTCCAGCACCACTCCGACATGTAACCGAGCGACAGTCCCAGAAAAACCACCACTCTCAAAAATAAATAAATTATACACTTGTACGTTAAACACTTATCAAAACAACAGCAAACAAGAACTACTGTTAACTACATGTTAATTCTCTTTCGGTGACTATTAACCTTACACCAAATTTAAATCAACCTTTTCTCGTCAGGTGAAATATCAATTAATATCCAGCACACCACAACAGTGGTCAACCAAGAGATTTCCCAGCCTGGAATTCCCTTTACCCTGGTAGAAACTAACGAATTTACACGGCTGAAATGTTTCTTTCACCAACACGTGAAAAGGAACATTTCTTTTGAGTTAAACACTTCCCCAAAATAGCCCATGGGAATGCTCTCACTGCGTTCAATACCTTCATAAGACATTATTCTCGTAATTTCGAAAGGTGGGCGGAACCAATTCTCACCCAAAAATTCTTTAACAGATTAATGACTGCAGAAAGAACACCGGATTTCCTTACTCTACTCCCCACAAGGACGCACAAAACATACCCTGACTAAACTGTGGGGTGGAAATAGGGTGGTAGAATTACTAAACATTCAAAACTCGTGCAAAATTTTGAAAGTTAATTGTAGCCTGGGTATCAACGTTAATATCCTCACTACGCATTTCATTCGTTCAACAGAACGAAACCTTTCTGTTTTGAGTAAAGGATACGAGTGACCTCGGCCGGATTCTTCACGTCCGCCAAACCTCAAGGCCCAAATTTGTTTTTTTACAGTACTCACGGTTACGACGAGACGAAGGTGATGAACTACTCGATATAGATTCAGTTGATATGAACCTCAGACATATGGCTGTGGAGACGAGACAAAAGGACAAAAGAGTTCGACTGCATACGAGATATTTGCTTTCGTGTCAAACGCTCAGACACAAAACTGATGCTAGCCTGTCATGGAAAAAGGATAACTCGTCTTTGCAAAAAACTCAGACTCGCCGCTCAACGCAGCCGCATTCAAAAAACGATGAAACTACTGACCACATTCATGGCCTAACACAGTTCTGGTAACAAAACGGTTACAACCAAGAACCATGACGACCAACCAAGCTGAAACTGCGAGGCAACCGACCCCAATGCCGACAGAAATCAGAATACAATGAACAACAACCCCCCAAAAAAGCAAGCTATTTTTCGCGGTGCACGTGACGTCACAACCTTCGCGTGAATACATTTTAGCCACACAGCATTGCCCTGGCTAAAACGCCACGAAATAAACTAGCCGACATAATACTCCAGCAAAACAAGAAAAATAAATTACAATTCCACTTTACAACAATAGAAACGCAATTACAAAAGAGAAAAGCAAAAACACGGAGCACAAATCCCTGCAGCGAAAATTTCAATGCAAACAAACAGGATTAGAGCCAGAACACACATAGAAATTTCTCTGTTCCACGACAATGCCTAATAAGAAAATTACACTAGCATGTGAAGAAAGGCGATTAGGAAGCAGGGTGGAACTTTCTCGTCCATCACTCCTCAACTACGATCTCTGCCACCTTCCTCTTTGTCCATCTCTACCAATAACTGAAGGATACACGAGAGAAGCAGAAGAATCCATCCGAAGCATGAAGACGCCACCGTAAGCCATTTTCCTTCCGGAAATGTTGATAGCTGCTTGGAAGAGAGCCATCAAGTTAAATACCTACCCGTAACTCAATATCAGGGAACTTTAGAAGCAACCTTGACTCATCTTGTTGATCGCCCCTTCCTACTCTCTTCCAGGGTGTTAGTGACAGTTCAGTCCGTGGGCACCTACCACTTGTGACTATTAAATACTGAGCAAACATCCACCAACTAGACTTAATCACTGAAGGCCTGATTATGTACAAACGTAGATTCGACCTAGCGAAAGAAGTGTGAGGCTCTTCAATGGAAATTGCAACATAAACACCTCGGCCAAAGATATTTATCAATATATGCGAAGAGTTATTTATGGTGAAACAATTGAAGATGGTAGAATTATTGTAAGAACGCTTAAAAACCTGAACATTAGCAAACCATGGAACACGTCTTTCCAGCATGAAAGTCCCAGCACCTGCGTACTCTACTTGTTCTTGAGAAACATAGGTGACTACATTTAATCATAACCTAAAATGGGAAAGTGAATTGATGAAGGTTAAACGAAATCTTTGTTGGCGAAGCTACGCTATTGCTTTGCAATTCAGAAAGATGATGACAAAACAAGAGCTCTGGCATGTCACTCAAAGCTAGGCATTGCACCTGTACGGCATCGTGTTTTGTCAACATACTGGTAAAAAGCTATGGAATGAAGTTGTCACAAATGCATTAAGAGATCTGTGGGATGCAACAGCAACATTGAAGTAGGCTCGAAATTAATCAACTTACATTTGCGTCCAAGTTGTGTGGAAAGTTACTCAGCTGTGGTAGGAACTGAGAAACACTAAAAACTACCTTTGCACGGCGCTTTTTAGTGGTGTTGATGGTTGGAGGACCACTTTAGGAACACACATGAGGAGCATCTTTCTTGAGTATGGAAGATGGTGCGACTGCAGAATTAAGAAACCCCTGAATGAAGAGCTTCATAGACTAATGCAAGTGCATGCCATCCTAAGAGAGCCACCCATGAACTTCAATTGTTGAAGAACTACTTGTCTCACACTGTAAACTACAAACTGTACCTCAAGAATTTTTTCTCTTTTCCTAGTATATTGTTGATACGTATATGTTCCTGTGCATACCAAATAATGTCCAAGTAATGTACCAAGTTGTACAGTTAAAAGCAATTTGATTTGATTTAAAAATGCACACAGATATAAATAGGGGTAAGAAACCATTTAAATGTAAAGAGTGTGGAAAAGCCTTTTGCGTAAAAAGCAATTTAACATTGAGCGATTTCACATTGAGCAACTTTGCTGTTTTAACGCCACTGTCGAATTCATTTTGGAAAGAAGCATATAATGCGAATTGTATAGTGCTGTTTGTCCAAAGAAGAACTTTTCCGAGCCACTGTTAGTAGTGTGGATTTGCGATATGAGGACAGACACACACCTCCACCGATCGTCGTGCATAAAAGTCACATGAAGTCATGCAAGGCAGTTAACCCTCAAGTAAATCCCCTCACTCAAGAAAACCTCCCATTCAGTAAACCCCAAGTAAACCTCCCAAGTAAACCTCCCACTCAAGTAAACCCACCTCACTCAAGTAAACCTACCCCACTGACAAGGTTTACTTAAGTGGTAGGTATACTTGAGTGAGGGAAGGTTTACTTGAGTGGGGGTAGGTTTACTTGGGATAGGGTAGGTTTACATTTTTAAATTAAATGATGGGCGCACGAAGTACTAATGTACTTGTCTGTGCAAACCATAATTAACATACAGTTGAACAATAATTTTACATTATCGACATTAATTTTTTACTTACACAAAAAAAACACATTCAATTCAATTAGTTATCAACATTAATATTTTGCTTAATACAAAAAAATTAACTTAATTAGTTATCACCATTAATCAACATTAAACACAAAAACAGCAAGTTTAAAAAGTGAAATAAAAATGAACCCCCCCAAAAAATAATAATAATAATAACTCTTTTCACAGGCTACACGGTTTATGTATTTATTTATTATTTTTTTTATTTAGTTAATAGGATTTAGCTTGAAGTTTTAAATTTCCAAACGACATAATCTTATGACATTCCATGGGTACTTGTTAAAAATAAAAGGAGTTGACATTTTTCCAAAATTGTTCCCCCAAAGTGGTGATTTGTGCCTAACTGATTCAGCTCGTAGGCTACTATTATTTCTTAGGGTTCTTAAATGATTTTCCATTTCAAAATAGTTTTTTGTTATAATCAAGTAGTCTCTTAGGCTATCGATATTAAGAATTTTGTGATCAAATTTAACTTTTTTTACTTTTTTTTTGCTTTCCTGGAAAAGAACACGAATAATTTTTTTTTGTATTTTTTGTACACGCGTCAATACGGTATTGTTTGTTAAGCCATAAATCTGCATACCGTACCTTACCATACCCAGTGCATCATACAGCAGCTTACAATTTTTTAAATCCAGAACTCGTCGCAAATGATATAATTTAGGCATAATTTGGCATTGCTTCTTAACAAGCTCTGTAATATGCATTTAATATTTCCAGTTGTGATCAATATGTAAGCCTAAATATTTGGCAGTATTTACTTTTTTAAGATTGGTGCTGTTATTTAAATCACCAATGTTATGTACTGGATCTTTGCGTAATAATATATTCTTTTCTTGAACATTTTTTGTATGCGCTGTTTTAATTTCCAAGTAAACTGTTTTTTCTTCACTAATATAAACTTCGTTTATGCAGCACCAAATCTGAACTTTGTCGAAATTTTTATGCAAACTTTTTGTCATTTTTTTCATAATTGTGGTCAGAAGCATATAAACAAATGTCGTCTGCAAAAAGTGTTAAGTTTCTTAGATTATCATCAATATCATTTATGTAAACTAAAAATAACAAAGGTCCCAAGATTGAGCCTTGTGGTCACTCACTTATTTGCATACTATCACTTTCTGTACTACTAACTTTAGTAATACTGTTTCTGTTTGTTAGATACCTTTTTAAGATTTCGTGCATTTTTCCTCTAATACCGTAAGTTTGTAGCTTTGCAAGTAGGATATTTCTGTCAATAGTATCATATGCTTTGGAGATCCACTAAAATGACTCCAGTAAATTTGCCATTATTTAGTGCTGTCACAATTTTTTCGTTCAAATGTTTTAATGCTTCAGTTGTTCCTTTATTCTTTTGAAAACCCTATTGTTTCTCAGAAAAAAATTTAAATTTTGTTAAGAATGTTTGCATTTTAATTGCAAACATTTTCTCAATAATTTTGTTTATTGCTGGCAATAACGCAATTGGCCTATAGTTGTCGTATTGTTGTTTATTTCCCTTTTTATAAATTGGGCATAAAATTTATATTTTCATTTTATCTGGCCAAATTTCCTTATCAATGATAGCGTTTATTAGTATACAAAAAAGCTAGCACTATTGTTTACTGGTAATTTGAAGTTTTAGAGTAGAAACCCGTCAGATCCTAAAGCTTTGGTTGCATGAATTTCCCTCAGTATGTTAACTATGTCATTTTCGGTGGCTGAATTTATAAATATAGACTTTGGTGACTTTTTCCCATTTGTTTCAATTCTATTTTGCTTGTTTCTATTATATTTTTCTTTTAATTTTTTTGCTTGGTTTACAAATGTTTCATTAAATTTATTGAAGGCTTCCTTTAAGTCTTGGCCTGTACAATCTTTTTTTAACATCTTCACCAATATTATCTTTTGGCTTCCCAATTAGTTCATTAATTGTAGTCCATATATTTTTAATATCTTATTTTTTTCTTAAATTTGATTTTTATAGTAATTTTGTTTATCTGTCATTATTTGCTTGGTTACTTCTTTTTTTAGTTCTTTGTATTCCTTTTTTATTTCATTGTTTAGTAGCCTTTTTTTTAAATTTTTTTCCATAACTTATTTTTCTTTTCAATTAAGGTTACAGTTTGCTTTGTTATCCATTTTTTCAAAAATTTTACTTTGGGCTCATTTTCATTACTTATATAAGTAGTTTTTTTTTTTCCTTATAAATTTTATCTATTTTTTTTTCAATTTCGACATAAATTTGGTTTGGGTTAGTAATGTCTTTTAAGTAGTTCCAGTCAATTTCCTGCAATTTTTCCACGATTTTTTTGTTATCATATCTAACTCTTTTAGATGATTCAACGTTTTTTGCTTGTTTTACAATTTTGTCAGTATTTAGCACAATTCCAGTAAAATAGTGATCTGTTATTTTCGTCCAAACTGTCAGTCCAGTGCTGTTGACTTTGTTTTAGCTAAGATATGGTAATACAAGATTCACTTACTTCATTTCTTTTTATTTCTTGCCAAGTAACCATTTTAATTTTTTGCTCATTGCCTAATTGTGCTACTTTTGTTTCATAATCTTCACTTCTATTTATTTTCGTTTAATTTTTGTGATCAATAATATCAATATTCATATCCCCTAAGATAATGACATTTTCACATTTCCCATAAGTTTTTAGAGTTTTAGACAGTTCTTTAGCAAATTTGTTTTTATTTGTTTTAGGTTGCCTGTATAGTGATATAAGTAATTCAATGTTATTCCACTTTGGTTCGGTTATCAGGCAGTCGTTAGTATCTAATTTTTTTTTTTTGTGATCACAAAAGCATTTTTTCTGATAAAATAACATAATTCCACCGCCTAATTTTGTATCTTCTCTTGTAATGCTAATTTGTTCGTAGTTTTGCATTTTACATAAATCGGTTTCAGCTTCTTTTATTCCAATTTCTTCTGTTAGTAATATCATATCCCAGTTTGTATCCATAATTTGTAATTCATATTGTAACAAATTCCAATTTTTCCATAAACTACGTATGTTAACATGTATTACTTTAAAATTTTCCTTACAATGAAGTTTATATTTTAATAGTAGCTGTGGAACAGCAACCGAGTCCTCACAAATCACATTTGAATGCTCATTATTTTCAGCCATTTAAACTTAAGTCATTTTCCGTTTTTATTATTTTGATTGCTTTGTCACCTTCTTGTGCCCTCATTTTAATTTTACCATCAGCAACCCACACAAATTTGATATTATTGTCGCGGGCAAATGATTTTGCCTTCCAAAATAATTGCCGGTTTTTAGGCGTCATGTGTTCATTTACGTAAATTCTTTTATTGTTGCCATTTTCAATGCAATCATTGTTGGTTACTACCTTTTTCCTCTTTTTAATCCACTGGTCTCTATCTACCCTAAACATGAATTGTAGCACAATAGACGGTAACCGATCAGGGTTTTGATTTGGCAGATGGTGACCTTTATCCACTTGTATATAGTGGATATAGTTCGCCACACCAAAGTTTTACGCTAGTCGGCTGACCGTATCGTGGAAATTTTCATTTTCGCACGTATCTACCCGCAAGATTTCTACGTTTCTGTTTCTTTCGTGCTCGTTCATCTTGATTTAATTATATTTGATTCACTTTTTTTGTGTGACTATGTGTTCTTGACTGACATTTTCCACATGAACCAATTTTTCTTTCACCTCTTTTAATTCTTCTTTCAATTGTTCATTTTCTTTTTGTAAATCATTTACAGTGTTGTTTAAAAAGTCAATAGCTTTTGTTACCTCCTTCATTTCTTGTTTCAACTCCATTAGGCAATCTACTTTCTTCTTTATGTCATAAAGCATTTTTTTTTATTTCTGCCATTTCTGTTGTTAATGTAGTTTGCTCACTCGGTGAAATAACATTAACTTCGTTCTGTTTATTTTTATCTTCCATCATTTGATTTTGTGCTCCATGAGTTACAACTTCACTCTCACTAACATCTTCGTCTTTTTGCGACTTGTTTGGCCGCCCTGCACAGCTTTCACACTTCCAGGTTTTTTTTATTTGTGCTGATTTTTTAGTTTTTTAATTGAGCACTCAAAGTGGTAATTTTGTTGGCAGCCACCGAAACATGTAGCGAACTCTCCTGGGCTGACAGGTTTATCACATTTCTAGCACGACATATTCAAACACCAGGCGGGGAAACCGAAACGTTCACACAATGGTCGCCGTGACCTTGGATTCAAAGTCGTCACTAATCGTCGTCACTTTTACTTGCCACTAAAATTGTTTCCTTCATTGTATCCAAACCTAAACTTCGCACATTATTATAATGGTACCCTAGTTTCACTTCTGCCTGAAGGATTTTTTAGTAGGAAGAGTTGACTTGACGAAATCTTGATTGCTATTGGAGCAGATGTAAACGTGTGTGTGACCTGAACGAAACCGGAACCGATGAATGTGAGCTTGAGTGTGAGGTTTACTTGAGAGGTTTACTTGGATGGGAGGTTTCCTGCACACCGGAAGTAACGTCATCCACTTGGCGGCATCCATGCAAACCGGAAGTGCGGCCCTAGCCAAGACGACGGCGCCCATGCGAACCGGAAGTGATGCCATCCACTTCAGCGGCCCCCTTTTCATCATTCTGTTGGACACTGGGGAAGGACTTTTTTCTACCTTTTTGAGTCTTTTTGATACGTCCCAGCACCACTGATGCGAACTGAAAGTGCTGCTATTTTCCAGGATAGTGGCGCCCATGCAAACCGGAAGTGACGTCATCCATTTCAACCGTATCCATGCAAACCGGAAGTGCCTCTATTTTCCAATATGGCAGCACCCATGCAAACTGGAACTGGCATTACAGCCAAGATGGCGGCCCCATTTCGTCTATCTGGAGGGTGGGAAAGGGCTTTTTGTGTCCTTTAGATAACTACCAGCAGCGCCCACGCGAACCGGAAGTGACGTCATAGCCAAGATGATGGCGCCCACGTAAACCGGAAGTGACGTCTTTTTTCCAAGGGGTCGTGCAAATGCTTCATTAGCGTTCACATTCTGAGAACTCTCGAATGCACCGAAGCGTGATAATGCCTAATTATCAACAGCAAGGGGGGTTCACAAAAGAAGGAGGGGGGTTTAAAATCGAGGGGGTTCCTGTAAATGCACCGTGAGCTTGCGAGGGTTCTCTTGGAGGGTGATAAATGACGAATTAACGACATTATTGGGGGTCCCAAATTAGGGGATCCCAAAAGATGGGGGGGGGGGGG
>JAHWFP010235766.1:10266-30982 GCA_023313725.1 Lithobius niger
ATCGTGTAAATTGCTCTTTGAGCTTACGCATTGTGAGAATTCTCAAATGTGCAGAAGCATGAAAATGACGAATTAATAACATTAGGTATCGTTCCAAAATTCGAGCGCTTTTCAAAAGTAAGATAAACGAAGTTATGATAACATTGCGTTTTTCCCCACCACCCAGAAGGTAAAGCATGCGGCGTGTTTTATTAACATGGTGTCCCTAGTAGGCCTATCCACGTGGCTCGGAGATCATCGTAATCTGGACTCACGAGCTCGTCTTTCGCCCAATCTAATTTTTCTTTCATCCTCCGTTTTGTTTTCTAGAATTTTACTTTTAGTTGCAGCTTTTTTCTCTAGTCTAGCCTCTCATTGCACTTTCGTTTCTTGAGCTTGAGCTTTTATGCTACTAGTGGCTTTTTCTCTAGTCTAGACGCTCTTTGCTCCTTTGTTTGTTGAGCTTGAGCTTTTCTCTTAGTAGCTGCATTTGTCTTTAACCTATCTTCTCTCCGTGCCTCTGTTTCTAGCATGCAAGCTTTTTTTTACTGATGGCTTCTTTCTTTCTAATCTCCTACTTCCACGCCTCGAAATCCTCCAACTTTCTCCAGCGGTTCTCCAAAACGGCGAACCTGCGGACGGCCTTCTCATTCTCCTTGGCTATTTTTGCTTCGGTCAGTTTTTGTGCTACTTGCTCTTCCAGCAGGAGGGAAAGTTTTTCCTCTCCCTCCTCATCACTCATCACGTTAACGTCTCAGTTGAAATCGTCCACATATTCGTCCCAAGCACCAGTGTAGTGGTGACCGATGACTAGAGTATCTTCGCCGTTGTCCAGGATATACCTCTTATTGTCTAAGGCGAGAGGAGGGATTTGGATATTCTAGCGGTATTCAGTTTGAGGCTGATGCTGGAAATCTTGGTAATTTTATCAACAGGTGCTAAAAGACCAAGAGGATTATAGTTCGAAACACTCAGACGGCTAACCTTCTTGTGAACTGTCACAATATTAGCACTCTTGCACAAATCAGGAATGCAATTTCACTTCAATGCTGACTGAAAAGCAGACTGAGGGGCAATGTACTTTCATCACAATTTTTATGAAACCATGAGGGTATTCCATCAGCTCCAGCTGCTTTAGCAGCATTAAGACCTTTCAAAATTGATTTCAGTAGATATAGTGATTTCTGGAGAACTACGTTCAGTAGTATGATAATACCATGAGTCTATGAAGTTGATGAGTATCCAACTCTAACCGATTCAATGCACTCTAGCGTATGATCAAAAACCCCATACCGTACGGATGCGACACCTGTTGCCGGATGCCTGAAATAAGCTTAATTCGTCTTGAAACCCCAAACCGAAACTCGAAACTCTGGTCGTGCGAGCAACTCCATGACCAATCACACTTAAGTGCGGAGCTGCTTCCGTCCTTGACTGAAGCTTGCCCTAGTAGAAAAGATAGACGAATTATTGTATCACATAGACGAGGACCTTTCTTGACTGAGCCACTGCAATTGGTTTTAAAAACCCTTAAGACTGTGTACAGAGCAACACGTAGCACAGGACTAATTAATAGCTGGAAAGATGCAGAGCAGAAATAAAAAGCCATGTGAAGTTAACTTAATTTTTCAACTAGATTATTTTATGTCATAGTAAGTGTGTAAAGGCACGTTTCACCTTAAGAAAACGTTATAGCACAAGTAAAAAAAAAACATTGTAGCTCTCATCTGTTTGTACTCAAGCGGTAAAAAAACAGTATTATTGTTTTTGCAGTAATACCTCTAATTTTACTTTCGACAGCTAACAGGTAAACCACACACCTGAAAACAAGTTGAAAGGGTCCTGGGGTAGCATGAATTAGTTGTAAGTCGAAACGTGGCATTGGTGGCCTGTTTAGATATTTTCCTACGTTCTCTTTTAGTGTATACACTTTATTTCAAATTAGTTCACCTTAGTTAAATTTATGAAGGGATTTCCATAATAGTGCTGGCCCTGACGTTAGCATGGCCAGTACAGGTTAACACAGCATCATGCAGCACAAGACTAACTAATAGCTGGAAAAGTACAGAACGGAAACAAAAAGCAGTGTGAAGTTAAATTCATTTATCAACTAGTTTATTTTCTGCCATAGTAAGTATGTAAAGGCACGTTTCTCCTTAAGGAAATGCTATAGTTGGTTTACTTGTCGAGGTCATTGCGAACCAATAGTTGGCTGAAGAAGTTGGTCTGATCGGTGACTAGCGTGGGGACCTTGACAAAGTGGCTGTCATTCAGTACTGGCCAGGACAATGTGATATACTATCGGTGGTTATAGGATAAACTCTGACTTATTCTGGACGCTGTCTCTGCCCCAAACGGTTATCGGATGTTTCCAGTTTAATCCCTGATGTTGTCCCTCTACTTACCAAATGCTGTTAAACCGTGGGAAAGCCACGGGGGAAAAAACTCAAGTAAAATAGAATATGGAAAATAAAAAAGGGGCAAAAAACGAGGGTAAACTGCAGACCGAGGAAATAAACATCACGAAAAAAACCTGTGTAAAAAAGCGTGAGGAAATAAGAGAAGCAGGAAAAAATTCACAGTAAAAAAACTCACCAAAATAATGTTATTCAACCCATGACAACTGACCCACCCTAACATGTAATAACTACAGCAACAAAAATAAAAACAACCAACAAATGTTTTGTACTTTTATTCTCTTTTGGGCCTTTTTTGGCGGTTTTTTGTACGAAATTTTTTTTACTAAGTACGTCGAACGAAATACTTTCCTTAGTCGTTAGGGACCAGTCATTATATATTGCCGGGGGGGGGGGGGAAGCCAGGGGAAATTACGGGGCATTAGGTTTTGGACCCTCTCGAGGGAGGGTTCATAAATTTTCACGTCCCATCAAGAAAGAGGGGGAGTCAAAAACACACTGACCAACTAGGAGAAAAAGTCAGTTTTGGACCTCAAAATGACACTTTCAGCAGGCACAATTTCTAAAAAACACCTTAGCCCCCCCCAGACCCCATGATGTAAGTGTTTACAAGTGTGTTTCAAACTATTAGTACCATTACTGCAAGTATAGTTTTCACAAAGAACTTTGTATAAAAGCATTGGCACCTGATTTCTTGGATTCTTCTATCTTTTAGGTGCTGACTATGTTACGGATATGGGCATAGAAGCAAACAGTGTCTTCATCGTACTTATTGTATGAATCTTGACAAAAGATGGGTGTAAGGAACATTTTATAGAGCATTTTTAACCCAACATGCCTTTTCGTTAATCCGTGACGCGTTCCTTACAGCACTATCTTAGCTACAGGAATCATGTACAGGTAGTCTCAATAGGTATACAAAAAACGCATTTATTTGGGGGGTCACAATATTTTTGGACCTTGAGTGGGGGGGGGGGTTAAGATTTTTTCAGGGTCTGGAATTTTCGATGTGACCATCAAAAATTTGGTGGTCACATTTTCATTTCCTTGACCCCCCCCTCCCCCCGGCCATAAATAATGACTGGTCTCTTAGTGGGATTCATGCTTCGTTTGCTCGGAGGAGGCTAGCTCGTCACTCGCGAACTCGAAAACTGTGTAATTTTAAGCAACCTACGGTCTATTGCAAAAAAACCGGGTCAAATTATGGACCATCTGTCATTTCCAAGTTAGGCGAGTGACGAGCAACCATGGGCAAATTTCGAACAACTAGCCTCTGAACCGGTCAATTCACAATGATGGTGTTGCATTAGGATTTTCCAGCAATACCATCAAGAGCAGTAATTTTAGATGGATCATGGTTCAAAATCTAATGATTCATAGAAGCAAAACCAACGCATGTGAATTTTTCATGTAGTTACCTGTTTGCTACTACGCTATATGTTTGCTTTCCTGAATATGTGTTTCTTATATGCAGTCTTAACACGGAAAATTGTTACAAGGGTATTTTTCCGTGGGAAACAGCAACAAAACAGAGAATATGAAATTTGAACCAAGTAAATTCAACCACAGCAATGAAATGGGCAAAAAAAATTAAATCTTAGAGGTTACGATAATTTATTTTTGAGTTGCCAGGCGATTATGAAATTTTATTTTCAATATTTTGGCGAAAGGAAAAAAAAGGCTGTCCAATATAATAATTTTTCACAAATAAAATAAAAGCCTCCAAATGATTACAAAACTATTTTTAAATTTTTTTCTTGTATCTTGACGTAGGAAATTTCATCACAGTCTTAAGTACAATTAAACAAAACTTTTGTTGCATCTGACGGTTAACAATGCGCAACAATGAACATTTAGAACATGCATCGGTCATTTCATTTCACGTTTTATGTGGCTACAGTTGCCTAAATCGGACGAGTTAGAGCGGAGGACGTTGATTGAGTGGTTACGTTTATTTCAAGTCCGCCCTCCGATCCTCGTGCAAAGCTCTTCGAACTGGGGTACCATCATGTTCCTTTAGTATGTAACTGACTAAGTTGGTTTTCAATAATTTTTTTTAATTATGAAGACCTCATTGGTTCACATTTGTTCATAACCTTTATCAAATTAACCCTTTATTTTCTACGCTCGGACGAGATCTTTAACTTTATACTTTGCTACCTTCGTCGTTTTCTTGTAGAAAATTATACAGGGACTAGTACTGTTTTCGTCCTCGGACAGAGGGAGGACAGTCAAAATGGTGGAACTTCCGGTTTCTGTGAGGTCACTTCAGGTTTCTAGTTTCAATTTAGTCTAAGATTAACTAGAGATGTTATTGTAGATGTCAACTTGATAGGATAATTTTTTTTAACTGCTGTCGGCTTCCCCTCATATCCCCCACCTCTAAGCCCCCTTCCCCAAATGATATCTACCTCAACCCCTCTCATATCGTATCCCCATACATACATGACCCCCTACCCCTAATTTGGGCTCAATAACCCCACCCCTTTTCGAGGTAGAAAACGCATGCAGTTTCGTAGAAAATTCATCATTTGACACTGTTCGAACTGTTGGACAAGCTGAAAATTGGAGCATGTAACCTCTACTAAATTTCGTGTAAATTCTACGAAATGAGGATAATTATTTATATAAAAGTAAAGTTTTTGAAAATCAAACTAGCTACTTCGTCATGAAACCATGCATTTTGGTACAAACTACAGTCGTCAGTTTGGTGAATTCACATGAATTTTGGTCGAAAATACAGAGATAGATGCTTGGTAGAAATACATGATTTGGGACTGATCCAACTATTGGACAAGGTGAAGGTCGGAGCATGGAAATTCTACTGAATTTCACGTAAATCCTACGAAATGAAGATGACTTTTTGCATAAAAATGTTTTTTCCTTAAATCCCAGTTCACACAGTAATTATATTTCTCGTCATAACCTTTCCACTTCGTGAGAAATCTTCGATCTTTACCATTTTTTAACAACTTTTTCAACCAGAAATAAATCGGGAACGTAAGTAGGGAATAATACTATTTTGAGGGACATAGGGGCTTGGGGATTCACTTCCCCCTGAGATTATACCCCCACCGAGGTCGAAGTCACCAAGGTCAAGGGCAAGGTCAAACTGACCTAAACCAAGGGCAAGGTCATACTGGAGCACTCAAACTAAACCAGGTCAAGGTTGTGGGGCATCACCAACTCACATGCACACACACCCTCTTCAACCCAAACCAAGTAAATTCTACCCCCTCAGACCATGTGAATTCTACCAAATTCCATTAAAAATGTACTTTCATCCATGGGACCCTTCATCTTGACCGCACCCCAATGCCTGATCCCCTCGACACACGTGATCTCACACCTTCTACTTCAACTCAAACCAAGTCAATTCTATCCCCTCTCACCATGTAAATTCTATCAAATTCTATGTAAAATCTATGTTCCATGGAGGACTATGGACTACATACCGCAGAACCCGCCCCTTCCACAAAGTGATGTCCAAAAAATGTGACCTTCCTCCAAGCCATGAAAATTCTACCAAAATTCATGAAAAATCTGCGAAAATTCGTGTATATTCTACATGATGTGTGATTAAACAAGATCAACGTTGCACAATCTCATCCTAACACCTTCCCCTCGCACGAATTTGCCCATGCAACATCACCCCCTCGCTGCTTGTGGTGTGTGAATTCTACCAAGTTTCACATAAATTCTACGCGATTCAGGCTGAGATGTGCAAATTCTATTAAAATTCATGTAAATTCTCCATGATTCAACAATTATAAAAAAAACGTGACTGGTCAGGTCGCAAGTCAAGGTCACTGGTCAACCTGGGTCAAGATCATGGCTAAAAGTCACCAATGTCAAGGTTGACAAGGTCAAACTGGGTCACTCGGACAAAACTGGGTCAAGGTCATGGGTCATCACTAATTCACACACACTAAACCAATCTAAACCGTGTAAATTCTGCCAAATTCAATGTAAAATCTGGTTTCACCCACGGGACCTTCCCTTCTGGACCTCACCCCAAATCCTGACCCTCTCGACATCACGTGATGTCATACCCCCTACTTCAACCCAAACCATGTATATTCTACCAAATTCTACTTAAAATCTACGTTCCACAGGGAACTATGGCCTTCATGCCACAGGACCATCTCCTTCCTCAAAGTTGGGTCCACATACGTAGCCCCTCCTCCAAACCATGAAAATTCTACTAAAAATCGTGTAAAATCTGCGAAAATTCGTGTATATTCTACATGATGTGTAATTAAAAAATATCACTGATCAACCTGGGTCAACATCATGGCTGAAAGTCACCAAGGTCAAGGTTGACAAGGTCAAACCGGGTGACTCAGACCAAACTGGGTCAAAGTCATGGGTCATCACCAACTCACACACCCCCTCCTCAACCTAAACTATGCAAATTCTACCAAATTCAATGTAAAATCTACTTAGAAACGTATAATCTAATGGAAACCTACAAAGTACAAATGATTAACTTACGAACGTTTTAAAGCTGTTAAGATGTTTCCACCACGATCTAGAATCAGTTATTGTATGCTTTATGTCTTCTTGAAAGAACGCGTAGGAAACATTCAAATGTGAATGCGGAACGTAGAGAGAACAGCAAAACATAAACACGGAATGTATCTAATCGTTTTTATAGATGATTATAAGTTCCTATCACGTTCTACATTCATTTTATTATACGCTTCACATTGTGTTCAATGATTGAGTCGTGGTTTGTTACGATGGTGATGCTTCCAATCGGATGATGTTGGGGTAAAGATGACGCACACGTAAAATTTAAGCGAAATTATGACAAATTTACCAATCAGGGCCCAACTTCCCACGGGCAGAGCGAAGTGGCTCATTTATTAAGTAGGGATGATGTCACTTCTGGTAATTCAGGGTGGGGTTGTCCAACAGGGTGGGATCCCAGGGGGTAATGGCATCTGTTCCAGTCATGAAAGAGTGATGACATCAATTTTTCTTTCATCTTTAAATCACCCACATCACGTAGAATTTACAAGAAATTTGGTATAATTTACACACCACACAATTGGTGGAGGGAGGTGTCCGCAGGATGAGGTTTTGGGTGAGGGGTTCATGTTCTCTTAACATTGTTGCATCACGTAAAATGTTCATGAATTTTTGAAGAATTTACACTTCTCACCCTGAATCACGTAGAATTTGCGTGAAATTTAGTAGAATTTACACACCTTACAACAGCAAGGGGGTGATGTTGCGTGAGCAGAATCATGTGAGGGGAAGGGTTAAATGGGTGAGGGTTAGATTGTGCGATGGTGATGTTTTTTAATCTACATCAGGGTTAGATTGTGCGATGGTGATGTTTTTTAATCTACATCATGAAGAATATACACGACTTTTGGTAGAATTTTCGCAGTGTGGAGAAAGATCAAAATTTTGGAGACATCACTTTGGGAAAGGGGTGGTCCAGCAACGTAAAATCTACAGTCCCTTACAGAATGTAGATATTACATGAATTTTGGTACAATTTACACATCTCAGCCCGAATCACATACAATTTACGTGAAATTTATAAGAATTTACGCACCTCACAAGCAGCGATGGGGTCATGTTGCATGGGCAGAACTGTGCGAGGGAAAGGGGTAAGGGATTAGTGCGAGATTGTGCAACAGTTATCATTTTTTAATACACATCATGCAGAATATAAACGAACTTTTGCAGATTTAACACGAATTTTAGTAGAATTTTCATGATTTGGAGGAGGGCAAATTTTGTGGTGGCAACTTTGAGGAAGGGGATGGTCCTGCGGCATGAATTCCATAGGCCCCTGTGGAAAGTAGATTTTACATAAAATTTGGTAGAATTTACATGGTCTGCAGGGACAGAATTTACATGGTTTGGGTTGAAGTAGGGGGTACAACATCACGTGATTTCGAGAGGATCAGGCTTTGGGGTGAGGTCCAGAAGGAAGGGTCCCGTGCGTGAAAGCTGAGTTTACATGGAATTTGGCAGAATTTTCATGGCTTAGGTTGAGGAGAAGGTGTGTGAGTTGGTGATGACCCATGACCTTGACGCAGTTTGGTCCGAGTGACCCGGTTTGACCTTGTCAACCTTGACCTTGGTGACTTTCAGCCGTAATCTTGACCCAGGTTGACCAGTGACCTTGACTTACAACCTGACCATTCACGTATTTTAATTGTTAAATCACGTAGAATTTACATGAATTTTGGTAGAATTTGCACATCTCAGCCTGAATCACATAGAATTTACGTGAAACTTGATAAATTTTACACGCCTCACAAGCAGCGAGGGGGTGATGTTGCATGGGCAGAATCGTGAGAGGGGAAGTTTTTTAGGATGAGATTGTGCAACGGTGATCTTGTTTAATCACACGTCATGTAGAATATGTCGAGGAGTAGGAGCAGAGTGTGAAAACCCGATCCACAAACCTCCCAAAGGAGCCCATGCTGGCCCTCACACCCCACGTATATCCTAGTTGCCCCACCTTTCCTTGAATTCAGAGGCCGCTTGACATGGATCGACAGGCACGGAAAGAGCTCTGTGAAAAGGCAGACTCAATATAAAAAGGCCCAACGTGCATGGAAGAGAAATAACGACAAGAAGGAAGAAAGCTGTTATGGTCTGAGATGCATTTTATATCTTCTTCTACGAGCAAGATTGAACGTGAGTTGCTGCACTATCTTTACAGGGTATTCGGTCGGAGGCAATAAAGTCCCCTTCCACCACATCAGACAGGGGAAAAACACAATCTTTCAAGAAGGAGCAATGTTCCTTTATGGTATTGGCATGAGACAAAAAATACTCACGAACCGCGGGTAGTTGAAGTGGAACAGCATACAAGCTATTGAAGATTAATTATGCTAGGACAGGAGCAGATCATTTTTGAGCCTACAAAATAGCGGCTTGGTGGAAGCCATTTTGTTTTTCTCCATACAATAAATGTGATCACTCGTTACCAGAGCATCCAGAAGAAAAAATGTTTTCTTTAAAGAAGAAGTAAGAGTGTTTTCCGAGTTGGTGGGTAGGTGGGGCAAAATATTATAGTGATTGTTAACATCAACTAAGATAGGCAGCAACAATACAGGGTAGATGTAATATTTTTGACAACAAAGACAGTCAGGTAGTGTTGAGACAGGATTACTGGACAACAATGCGGGGATGACAACAGAGGGCTTACAGGGCACATCAGTTAAGCAAACAATAGGCAAGAATAACAACAATGGAGATATCCATACAATTGATTATTGGCTACTGCCCATACAGGCGAGTACTAGTGTGTTTCATAAGGGTTCAGTGATTTGACGAAATAAATACAACCAATGGTGGTTTGGACAGGGTAAAGTTACAAATCACTAAAAAGGTCATTTACACCCAAAGAGGAGGGGAAAATAGCTTTTAATATCAAGTATTTGTAGTGATTCATACTGCACGTTATTTTCGTATCCTCAGAATATACACGAATTTTCACAAATTTTTCATGAATTTTGGTAGAATTTTCATGACTTGGAGGAAGGTCAAATTTTTCGGACATCACTTTGTGGAAGGGAATGGTCCTGCAGTATGAAGTCCATGATCCTCCATGGAACAAAGAATTTACTTAGAATTTGGAAAATTTACATGGTGTAAGAGGGTAGAATTTACTTGGTTTGGGTTGAAGTAGAGGTGTGAGATCACGTGATGTCGAAGGGTTCAGGCATTGGGGTGAGGTCCAGAGGGGAGGGTCCCATGGGTGAAAGTAGATTTTACATGTAATTTGATAGATTTCACATGGTCTGAGGGGGTTGAATTTACCTGGTTTGGGTTGAAGAGGGTGTGTATGCATGTGAGTTGGTGATGCCCCACGACCTTGACCCGGTTTAGTTTGAGTGCTCCGGTTTGACCTTGACCTTGGTTACCCTGACTTTGGTGACTTCGACCTATGATTTCGACCTTGGTGGGGGTGTGCTCTCTGGGGGAAGTGAACCCCCTTAAGCCCCTATGTCCCTCAAAATAGTATTGTCCCTACTTACGTTTCCGATTTATTCCTGGTTGAAAAACTTGTTTAAAAAGGCTAGAGATGGAAGATTTCTCTTGAAGTTGAAATGTATGATGAGTGAGAAATATAATTCCTGGGCGAACTGGGATTTTCAAAAAAATATTTTTTATGCAAAAAGTCATCTTCATTTCGTAGGATTTACATGAAATTTAGTAGAATTTACATGCTCCGATCTTCACCTTGTCCAACAGTTAGATCAGTCCCAAATCATGTCTTTCTACCAAACAGACAACTGTGTAGTTTCTACCAAAATGCATGGTTTCATGACGAGGTAGTTATTTTGATTTTCATAAACTTTATTTGTATATAAATAATTATCCTCTATTCGTTAGAATTTACACGAAATTTAGTAGAGGTTACATGCTCCATTCTTCAGCTAGTCCAACAGTTGGAACAGTGTCAAATGATGTATTTTCTACAAAACAACTATCCCTGTAATTTCTACCAAACTGCATGTGTTTTCTATCTCGAAAAGGGGTGGGGTCATTGACCCCAAATTAGGGGTAGGGGGTCATGTATGTATGGGGATAATATATGAGAGGGGTTGAGGTAGATATCATTTGTGGGAGGGGGCTTAGGGGTGGGGGGATATGAGGGGACGCCAGTAGCAGTTAAAAAATCATCCTATCTAGTTGATCTGTACAATAACATCTCTAGTTAATCTTTGACTAAATTTAAACTAGAAACCTGAAGTGACCTCACAGAAACCGGAAGTGCCATCATTTTGACTGTCCTCCCTCTGTCCGAGAACGAAAACAGTACTAGTCCCTGTATAATTTTTCTACAAGAAAACGATGAAGGTTGCAAAGTATAAAGTTACAGATCGTGTCCGAGCGTCGAAAATAAAGGGTAAATTTGATAAAGGTTATGAACAAATGTGGACCAATGAGGTCTTCACAATTAAAAAATTATTGAAAACCAACTTAGTCAGTTACATACTAAATGAACATGATGGTACCCCAGTTCGAGGAGCTTTCTACGACTACGGACTGCAAAAGACCTAAGTCCCTGATCTATTCCTGGTTGAAAAAGTCGTGAAGAAGGGTAAAGATGGGAGATTTTTTGTAAAGTGATAAGGGTATGACGAGAAATATAACAACTGGGTGGATGATGTAACTAATTTGATGTGTAAAAAAAACCTTTTTTATTTAATTTTTTTAATTTTTTTGGTTCTTGTCTTCGTAGCTGATTATTTTCGTACTAAGTCATCACAAAGTTGGATGTCAAAGATGCTGGCACACTGCCAAATCATTTATTTTATACCAAAATTCATGTAATTTCTACCAAGTGTATTTTCTACCAAAGTCAACGTGTTTTCTAACTTGAGGGGGCAGTCAAAATTGGGGGGAAGAGGGGCATGTTTGTATAAGGATATGGGATGAGGTTGCTTAAAGGAAGATTTGATTTGGGGAAGGGGACCTAAAGGTGGGTGTAAACCAATTTGCCTTAAAATTGACGGTTTAGGAGACATGACGATTTTAAAGGGTCTCTATGCTACTACATCGTTCATGAGAATCCACCGACACTATGACGTCAGTTTCGGCTATAGGGGTGGGGGTTACCAAGGGCGGAGCTTGATGATATCATGAGGGGTGGAGTTATGACGTCATTAAGATCATGCAACCGGAAATGACGTCATCCGAGATGGCGACTCTCATATGGAGATGACCATATTCGATCACTGACTGGAAGTGACATTATCAAGGTCACGTGAACAGAAGTGACGTTATCAAGATCATGTTACCGGAAGTGATGTCGTCACGGTCACGTGTCCGAAAGTGACGCCATCAAGGTCACATGACCGGAAGTGACATCATCAAGGTCACATGACCGGAAGTGACGTCATAATGTCTGTCCAGTGGTGGTGGGCGTAAATAGACATTTCCTCCTACTAATGACTGCAGCTTTTGACTCGTGTATATACCACGTGGAAAACTCGACTTCTTCATTATTATTTTCGTATATTAACATCACACTATATATAATTTTTTAGGCTAGTATCTCATAATTTTACTCTGGCGATCAGATTCTATAGCCATAAATAATTTCAATTTAGAAATATATAGTCTTATAGATCTTCGAGCTCATGGTAATTATTAGCAAACGATTAAAAATGAGTATAACCACATACACAGAGCCATCTCTCAGCGGATTTCAGTAATGCTTATTTCATGTGGCACGATTAACAGGAGAAAAACGCCACGCAACATCTACAATTTCTCGTTGGAGACAAATAATTTTAACTTATAAACTGGTAAGCTAATAAATCGTATCATTACGTTATAAATATTAATAATACACTAAGAAGTCTTTTGTTATTATTTATTTTTAAAACGGATATACTCCAACAAAACAGCCTTCTAGCTTTTGTGGATAATACGGCTGAAAATGTTTTCGCACTCAGCCTGTAACCAAACTAAAACTACCTCATGCTAATTAATTTGAAATGATATAATTGCAAAATAATTAGCATTTGTTAGGTTTAATGACAGATTATAGGCATCGTGCGAAAACAGTAGCCGTTTAATCCACAAGTGCTCTGGGGCTATTACAACTGATTATAGAAAAATTTAAAAATACAAATGCAACAGGAATAGACGGCATTAACACAGCCAACTTCAAACCATCAAAGGACAATGCAGCAAGGATGATATGCATACTCATAAATTGTATGATGATAAAGAAATATGGCCTGACAAATTAGAAGTACAAGTTTTAAGACCAATATATAAAAAAGGAGAACAAACAAATAAAGATAGCTATAGACCAATTTCATTGTTATCAATAATAGGTAAAATAATAGAAATATACTTTTCAAATAGGATACGATAATTTTAGAAAATTTTAAATTATTAAGCAATGTTCAATACAGATATATAAAAAATAAAAGCAAAACTGAGCTATTAATGCAAGTAAATGATATAATAACAAAAGCATTAAATGAGAAGAAATATGTGGGAACAATAGTGATTTTCCTACAAAAAGCATTTGATATGTTTGATCATGTAAAGATAATTAAAAAATGTGAAGTATTATGATTAAGAGAAAATATCTTTGAAATAATAAAAATTTACTTGACAAATAGAAAAGCAACACTAAAAATAAGTAATGAATACAGTGATTATAGAAATAGATGTACCGCAAGTAACCTCAAGGATCTGTCTTAGGCCCACTTCTGTTCTTAATATACATAAATGATATAGAAGATTATACGAAAAATACATCAATATATATGCTTGCAAATGATACTATACTAATTCCCATAAATTATAATTACGATGATATGTAAAAAAAATTTAAAAAACGATTTGAATATGATAAATGGATGGCTAATAGAAAGCGAATTATACATAAGCAAAGAAAAAATATATTTAGGAATGTATATGGATGACAAATAGGACTTTAAAGAACATATAACTAACTTAATAACTAAACTAAGACATAAATTACCTCTTTTATACTAGGAAACAGGCTTTGGGCCTATTGTAGGCGGAGCGAAGAAAAATTTATTTTAAATTTGCATTTCCTCTCATTATAATGGCTTTGCAATGTTTGCTAATGGTTCTTATAAAGCTAGGGGCAATATTCATTCAGCTACAGTTGAGCTGAAGCTTTTTGCTGGTGTTTTTTTCATTTTAGCTAGGCTACGTTTCATATAAATTTTAGGATACTTTCGTTTGCACCCATATTTAGTATCCGTTTCGTTATTTGCAGCCTCTTTGCGCCGTCGCCGCCGTTGTAAAATACAACGTTAGCCGTCGTGGTTAAGCTGGCAAAGAACGTGCCGTCGTGGTTAAGCTGGCAAAGAACGTGCCGTCGTGGTTAAGCTGGCAAAGAACGTGCCACCGTCAATAATGCTTACATTGTTTATATTTATTGCAGAGTATCTGTCCTAGATTTAAAATATTAACAATAAAGCATTTAATTGCAAGCTAAACAATCACCAGTAACGATAGTACTTCACAACAATCAAAAGATTCGAAACATCCGCGGCTCTCTACGCTGCCTTCTACGACAATGTTGAAGCGCACACCTCTAGCACGTACTGTAACGCCAAACGCTAATATTTTTTTTAAAATTGGAATTATTACAATTGTTGATCAGCCGGTGTTAGCTTGGCTGTGAACATAGAATTTAAATAATTCTAAATCCTAATTTTAAGCCTAATTGTTAGTCCCGTTTTAGTTTCGTAAGCGACAACATTAGAGAAATTAGGCCTATTGGGTTCGATGTTAGGCCTATTTATTCTGGTAACATGGGATGGAGAGTGTAGTTTCCATAGCAATCTAGAAATCTTGAAATTACAATACGAAGCCAAATTATTGTTCTGTGTTGTGATATAAATACGTAGTCTGCTGTGTACTGTCGTATTATATGAACGGTTTCCTCCTGCAGCGGCGATTTGATGTTTCAAATTTGAGATCCCCGATGATAGCGTCAATGTCACTTTGGTTGTCATGTTGGCTGAATTCCTGGAAGCATTCTTTTACGCAGCGTTGGTTTACATGAAACGAATGTGAGTCGTTAACGAATCCTTCTGTTTTTTCCCATTTGCTTGTCTTCCTCTAGTGGTTAAAGTGTTATGATCAAATGTTATTATTTCGTTGAGTTATGTCAAAAAAGATTGTTAGCTGTAAGGAAGCTACGATGATTTATTTTGGCTTTTTTTTTAAAGTTCACTTGATTACCAACAGCACAGTGTATGCTTCGTCGGAATTCCTTAACTATTCACGACTCCAAATTTACAATGGTGAGTGTTAGAAATAAATTTGAAAATTTGTTATTTCTTCCGTAATAATTGTTCGATTTACGTCAAATTTTGGCTCAGCAATACTGTTTGGGGTATCAAGCGTTGTACAAAATTTCATTCCAATCCGACCTTTCGTTTGGGCTCCACCCAGACTAAAAATGTGCAACCAACACACCAACGGACCAACGGACCAATAGACCAACCAACATTTTGCAATTTGGTGTCCGTTATAGGCTACGCTTCGCTCGCTCGCTCCGCCAATAAAGTAAAGAATATACTAAATAAGAAAAATAAGCAAATTATTATACGATGCATGGGTAGAAAGTAGTATAAGGGGATGGTGTTGAAATATATGGTTTTGCAACAAAATATGTTTTAATAAGACTACAGAAACTTCAAAATAAGACAGGTAAAGTTTTGTTTGGACAAGAAAATGAACATACAGATGAGATTTGCTATAAAAGTAATATACTGAAAATAGAAGATTTAAGAGATTATATACTTATAATAAAAAATTATTACAGTAATATTCATAAAGATCTCCATGATAGGAAAATTGAACGATTAAAAAGAAAGACATCCAAAAACTTTAATTGCCAGAATAAAAGAACTGTTATGGAGTAAGAAATATATCGTTTTATGTAACTGACATTTTCGATAAACTAGATAATGATTTGTTTTCATACGAAAGTATTACCAAACTTAAAACTAGGTTGAAAGATTTATTAGTAGAAAAAAGTATAAAAGTATGAAATGATAGCTATTGAAAATATGAAGAGAAATTAAGGAAATATTTTAAATATTATTGTTCAGAAAAATGCACTTTATTTATTATTTATGTAAGTATTGTACCTCACACAAGCTTCGTTGAAACTTCGAGCCATGTCATGCAATAAACATCTATTATTTATTATAATTAATTAAAATAATTATTAAAATAATCATGTATTGATCACATACACAGGGTGAGGCAAAAGTCTGGTCACACGCAAATAACTGCCGGTATAATGGTCCTATGTTAATTCTGAAGACATATTTGTAATGTAAGTCATATATGGCGAAGCCAATGAAGACATTTTCAATGACCTTGAAAACAGCAATCAAGGTGATCCAAATTTTATCTTCCAAACGGCACAAGATACAACACAAAAGTGAATTACAAAGTTGTGCTCGAGCATGAAATATGACGAACTACGAAAACAGATTGAAAATCGGAGATTAATTACAATAGTTAGGAGGAAAACAAAATTGCAACAATGTCTTCCCTGAACGTTTTAACTGCCATGCAGTGAAGCTTAGGGGCTGCCTCTACAATCAAGTGCACGTATGTTATCCGAGTCAATCAATGAAAGTAAATGAGTGTAGTTCAGGGTGCAATAAAAGAAAACAGCGTATGATACGGTTTATGCCTAACGTATTTAAACCATTATTCACAACACAGAAAGTCACGTTCGGTATGTGATTATTTTTTGATTTGTCCTTTAATGGAGGTAATCTGTAATGCCACAATGATTCATAAAGCTGTTAATGTTAAAAAAGTGCAGGCATTCGAATGTTCAAGCCATTTCCGCCTTGGATGAAAGTTACGGCATTCGTAACGACAATGCGACTGGGTTTGACATCACTCAAAACGGCATTAGGCTTTAGCCAAAAAAAATAAATTTAAAATCAGAAAGTAATCACATACCGAACGTGAATTTCTGTGTTGTGAATGATGGCTCATTACTTTAGGCCTAACCCGTATTCGTTTTCTGACATCTAAAATGTAACTGCACTCATTGATGCAGTAAAGGCTCGAAATTCATGCACTCGCTTGTAGAGGCAGCCCCTAAGCTTCACTGCATGGCAGTAAAGACATTTTTGCTATTTTGTTTTCATTGCAACTATTGTAATTATACTCCGATTTTCAATCTGTTTTCGGAGTTTGTCATGTTTATGTTTAATGTTTACACACAACTTTGTAATTCACGTTTGTGCTGTATCTTGTGCCGTTTGGAAGATAGAATGTGATGACCTTGATTGCAGTTTTCAAGGTCATTGAAAATGTCTTCATTGGCTTCGCCCTATCTGACTTACATTACAAATATGTGTTCAGAATTAACATAGGACCACTATAATGGCAGTTGTTTGCGTGTGACCAGACTTTTGCCTCACCCTGTATATAAAATAATAGGGGAAGTAAAAGAGAGTATTGACAGAGAAAATGTCTGATCATTATTTCACTTAGTGTTGATTTTGGGAATGGAACAAAGTAGCAAGAAAAAAAATCACATAAACGATTAACATAAAATAATTAAAGAAATGAAGGAACTAGATTGGGGGATGTTAGTACTATAAATGAACGGGATGAAGTGTATAAACAAATAACACAGATAGATAGTATTTATATTAATAATGAAAAACATAAGATAAAAAAACCAAAAAGGCAAACAGAACATAAAAGAAAAGAATGGATTACGAAATAATTAATTCAACAAAAAGAAAATAAAAATAAGCTATGAAATGATATAAGGAAATCTACCAACATAGATGACGAGGTTGTCAAAAACTACCAAGCATCTAAAAAGCAAATAAATAAAAACAAAATACAGAAAATGAACAAAGTTACTACAAGGAAAAGTTAGGAAAGTTGCAAGAACAAATAAAATAAGATTTGTGAAATTTATTATAAAGTAACAGAAAAACATCAATGAGGATATTGTAGAAATTTTAAAGGGAACTGATGTTGTTAGCAAATGATTTTAAAACAGATTTCTCAAACCAAGTACCGCATATCAAGGATAAGGGAGAACATAATAGTTGTAAAAAAAGAAGGACCAATATACCAGTGGAATAAATTCGTCTTAAAACTTATTCCCATTTCATCATAAACCCGTTAATAACCCAATAATAAACGTAACATCATAAACTTGATAATAGAAGTAACATGGAAGCATGAAATTTACCCTATAATAGAAAGTTATGTAACGTTTGTCGCCATTCTGCTTTCCGATGCTTAAAAAAGTACGCCACTTCGTATCTGCACATGCCCAGCCTTTAGGTACACAACATTGTAACAATTTGTTTTCATTGTTCAGCCATTCCTGTAACCGGTGTGGACATCACTTAAAAGAACATTAAGTATGATTTATAACAAGTATTTTGGAACAATGAACCAGTGTAAACGATTTAATGCACAATTCAAATAAGGCAACATCTGAGGTGTGGGAAATGATCTTAGGTGCGAAGCCACCAGGTTTTATCCATGGTTTTACTGTCTTACTTTCTTTACATGTAGCAGCGACAAATAGAAATACCACTTTCAGATGAAGGAGGAACTCTCATTTCCATGTTTCCCTAAAGCTTGAAAACAATTATTAATCTAAGCTTTAACAGTATGCTTGATGTGACATTCCAAGCATAGTATTGTAACAATTTCTCATTTTCCTTGTTTGTCGAAGTGGAAATTCAGATGTGACATACCGTTGCATCCATCAATGATGCTTTAATAAAATGCTTTGAAAGAATGTTACACATGGGATATTGTTACTAAAGTTTGTTTCTAGTCTGATGGGGTAGCAACATCTTATATCGCTTGTTTGCTGAAGGAGCATATCAGACTTGACCAATGGCGATGATACAGCTGTGCAATTGTTGAAGAAGCTAATATTGGAGGTTTAGAATGCAATACTGCTGGAAAATCTAAAGCATTAATCCATCTACATACATAACAAGCATTGGTTGGGATGAGATGCACAGAGCAACCCCATCATGCACTAAAATCAAAGTGGGCTGGTAGGTTCGTTCTTGGCACTGTAGCAGTGAAAAAGAGCGAGGTCCTGGCAATATGTATGGATGTACCATGTAACAATTAGTAACAAACGAAATATTGCTTCAATAATGCTGGCTGTTAGAGTCGATTTGAATAGTTTCAAAGTTTGTTAGTAACAATCGCTGCATGCATGATTGTTGTTGTGGTATCAAAAGGGAGAAACAGGCAATTCAGCAGCACGTTGAAAAAGAGTGGCACATTCCACTGAAAAGCTAATTACTTCCATAAGAAGACCAAACACCAGGGGTTCCAAAGGAGGGACGCAAGGAAGGGGAGGTATTCAGACTACACAATGGGGGAAGCGGGGGGGGGGGGGGACATACAGGGGTGCTGTGGGGTCAGGGGGAACCAGAATGCTGCAGAGAGAAATCTGACCACTGGGAATGTGGAGGTGCAGAAGGTTCGAGGAGGAAACGGTGGAAGCGGTTGGCAGCAATTTTCTTTTCATGCTGCCCACTAAAGTATTTTGCTCACACATGCAGGATCCAGCTAGATTGGTGTATGTTGTACTGGGGGGTGGGGAGGACAGCTAGAGGTAGCATATTATGCTAAAGCAGGGTCATATAAAAAGGTTTACAGCAGCCCATTTTTGCAAAATCATTGCTATAACTCTTTTATTACCCTACTTTCGTGTCGCGCAGCATCGCTGAAGGGAAATATCGTTGCCAAATGAAGGGAGAAATGGTATTTACTTGTTTCCGAATGTTTGAAGGTGACGTGCAAAAACTATAGAATAAACTACGTTTTATGAATTGATGTGAGTTTCTAAGCGTCACTTTGTAGTTTTGTTGTTGACTGACGGGGTAATCTCTCATTTCCCTTGTTCATCTAAGGGAAAATGCGAAATCAAGCAACAGTTCCTTCCATCCAGCAACATATCGTTAGAAAATTGCTCTGAAGGTTGGTTGTGGTCTGACGGGGAAATATTGGATTTTCATTTTTCGCTGATGTAGTACTTTCGAAGCAAGCAACTAGAAGGTATAAATTAAGTGTTAATGATATGCTTCACCTTCGTTTGTGGTGTAAGTTTAAAGAAATACTGAATTCACGCTTTCAATAAGTACCGTAAGTAATTTTTATTATGCTCAAAGAAGAAAAAACGGAAAATCTACCTTGCAATTTGGATCAGGATACATGATGCAAAACACGTCATTTGCTCCCGTGTTACGGCATCCAGTGTTAGCCAGTGCGTGCAAAAAGCACTTGAATTAACACACGGTTGGGGAAGGAACAATTTAAGTACTAAGAGGCACTACTTTCTGGTTGGGAGGCACAGGAAAGCTAGGTTGGAGGGAGAAACAATTGCTTCACGTTTTGAGAAATTTCATGGGGTGTGGAGGGTGTATAACTGAAGTGTAATGATAAAGATCACCTACTTATGCGGCGTATGGATGAACGTTTTCAATAAATTAAGTAATATTTATTTTGCTCAACGAAGCAAAATGGAAAAGAGTCATGTTAAGAGAAAAGGAGTTAATTCAGACAGTGCTACCTTGGCATCAAGAACAGTAAATTGTGCAGAATAGGTGTGAAGAGTAAGTATATAACCAATGACGAGCACTGTTGCCAGTAGTAAGGGGAAAAAGAGGAAAACAGTCCCTTTTGAACAGCCCCCTCCAGTAAACCCCCTGTGCCAGTGTACAGGAATCTCCAGGAAGTCTGCAGGTTGGGCCCTGGGTTTACTTGGGAGGTTTACTTCATCGGGAGTTTCACTTGAGTAG
>JAHWFP010235766.1:40511-84361 GCA_023313725.1 Lithobius niger
CATAATTTTAATTCTCATGTGATTTATAAGTGTAAATTTATTAGTTAATTTGTAGAATTATTTAGTTAATGACTTAATTTGTTTAAGTTATTGGTTAATTTTGCACTTTATGAGTTGCCCTTGTTTACTTAATTCAGTTTACCAGTACCATAAGGTATTGTTATTTATTTGCTGGTTGCTGGAGGTTTGCGGATCTGGTCGTACCCCTGGAAGGTGACCTTGGCAAATCCCCCACCAGGATTGCCGGCCAGGGTACCGTGAGAGGCTACCATGCTTCTTCAGCAGCTATGGAAACTATTCTGGCCAATTCTAGACCATCTTTTGGCCCCTACGATGATCGGAGGTTTCGTAGAGAGAATCCCCGGGTTGGCACCTCACTTTACCAGATATTTCTTCTACTCTAAAAGTCTGGTAATGTTCACAATTGAGCCAGCCATACAAGCATTAAATTGCTTCGGCTGACTAAAGGTTCAAAAGAAATTAATTTAAAAAAATTATTTATTTATTTATAGTTACATAGTTTAATTTATTTATTTTATGTAGTTTTTGGGAATATTTAATTGTTTGGATTTTATTTATTTGGTTGTCTGTGGGGTTGTAAAGTTTGACCTTGATGCACCAGATATGATGAAAAGGTTAGTGAGATGAAAGGCTGCTGGGAGGCTGCTCTGCATGGCTTGTAGTTGCTTAGCAACAGTGGGAGAAGCCAGGTTTGAACTTGAGTCTGTTAGCAGTTGAGAATACTCAGTAAGACCCGTCGAAAGCTCCTGGTTTGGTCTTTATTTTATACTGTGATTAAGCTGGGTGTTTAGTAAAATTGTAGTCCTGTACTGCATTGTCTTTTGACCGAAAAAAAAACATCGGGAAAAATATTAGAATTCGCTGTAAAAATCAGGGAATTTCATCATGAGGTTTTGAACGCCACCTTGTTAGTCAACCCAATCTTAAATTCTTATAGGCCACTATTTTTTCGCGAGAAGTTATGATTTGTCTTTCCTGCATTTCTGATAAAATTTCGACCATTTCATTTCTATGTCCATCGTGCCCGGCTAAAGTACATTTTTGCAAAAGTCTCAATCTTTTAACTAAACCATTAAAGTTATCGTAATATTTATAATCCACTCTACTCGAATAACCCGTTTTTTTGACCATGCCCGTCCCTTGTTTTTTCATGTCTTTCCAAATCGGAGCGATAACAGTCTTGTACTTGGCACTACCATTAGATTTGGGTTTGTTAGTTTTTGGGTCGTTGTTCTGATAATTCGCGTTAGTATTTTTTAACATGGCCGCAAAAGCTGTTTTAAATTCCGGCGCGAGGGTAGTTTCTTTCAAATTTTTGAAAACTAGCAAATTCCAAAGCCCGTGTCTTCCCACGTATTGCTCCCCCTCAACCACTAATCATTCTCAAAGATTTTAACGATTTTATTACCAAAGGTCAGCTCACCTTTTTTCTTATCATACTGTAATCCGAATAATGGGTCGCTGTCTTGGGGATTTTCGAAAAATTTAATCAAGAAATATTTAGCAGTGTCTCCAATATTCTGACCAGGTAACAATCTATCGAGGGACCTTAGAGTGGTGATGTTAGGAAGCTCAGGTGGAGTGGAAATGAGTCTATGTTGTACTGCGGAATATGAAGGGGTGAGTTTAGGAACGGTGCTTGTAGTTGCATATTCGGTTTTGGACTCGGGAGGAATTCGCATTATAGGAGATACAACTGGACTTGAATATTGGGTGAGGCTGTAATCGAGAGAGGTCGGCAATGTTTTCTGACTAGGAGCAGGGGACAGTGATAAAGCCAGTGATTCGTAGCCATCTTTGTAACTAACTTCTGTGTCACCACCTTCTTCTTTGTAAATTTTAATCAGGGTACTTTGCGTGGCTAGAGTGTGTTTAATCGGTTTAGTTTGCGTGGCCAGAGCGTTTTTAATCAGCATAGTTTGCATGGTTGCACCAAGGACCGGTGTCAGTTTCAGGGTGCTTACTACTGGCCTAAAAAATGTTTGTAGCGATTCTTCTTGCTCTCTCTCACCCAAACGCCGATTTAAAATTTTTTTAGTTGAACGTCTTTTGAGTTTTGTGATTTCTCGTTTCGCCTCCATTCTTTTGGTTAATAGGCAAAAACGAACCTTTATATCTACCCTCGTTTAACATTTTGTTAATTGCTAAAAATCCGTAAGGCTTTTTCCAACAATTTTGACACAACGTTTTAAAATCTGAAAATGCCATGTCAGGGCTAACATGATTTTCGTAAACGTGTTTCAAATTTAACTCATCCACCAGAGAAAGAAATATTAAATTTTAATTGTCTCTAACCACTTGTTTAGGAATTCTCGTGTAAGATTGACTGCAATAAAACACATCGGCGTTCGAATGCCGTCCTTGGACAAAGTAGCGTTCGATGTTGTTTTGTTTATTGAAAAGGCAGTCGTCAAAAATAATTAGGTTTCTAAATTTTGGGTCCAGTTCTAAGGGCGGAATTAGATCTATTTGAGAACCGTTATAAAATGCGACATCCCTTCCAATTTGTTCCTCAATTTCGGCTAATATAGACTGCAAAACTTTGTACTTTGGTTGACATAAAGTTTTACTGTAAATAAATAACCGGTCGTAATCTAGCCATCTTTCGTTACAGATAAAATTAAACAATAAGTTAGTTTTTCCACAATTTGCAGGGCCTATAATTAGACATCTGATATTTGAAGGTAGAAATTGATGATTTTTAGGTTCTTACTTAGGCACGAAGAAGTAATAGTTTTTAATTTCCATTACGTTTTTTATTTACAAATTTTTTAATGTCGACAGAGATACCAAACCCAAAAAGTCTTCGTCAGAAAATTTGTCATTGGAAGTATCGGAATGGACCACTCAGAAGTCTACGTTTGTACCATAATTTCACGTTGCTGGGAGTATCGTTGGTAACGTACACTGCAGTTATTACTTAATCAAGTGTATAGCGTTATAAGATAGTAAGTTAAACCATGGCTTGTCAATAACATTTTTGCTAGGTTTCTCTTTAGTTTTGTGAATATCCTCGTACACCCAAGTTCTAAGGCAGAGCGGTTTATCGCAGTCACTTGCCTTTTTGCAAGAGGAGTAACAGGAGAAAGTCGTGTGCATAGAATTAGAATAATTAAACATAGTCAGGGATACAGGTTTCTGCGTCACAGCCAACTTCTAGTTTTTTACAGATATATTTTTTTGAGATTTTTCAACAGTTTTTGAGTTTCCGGGTCGCTGGGCAAAATCCAACCTTTATATTTTGATTTTTCGTTTGAAACGGGAGCCCCCGAACCCTTTAAATCGTTAAATTGTATGGAAGAGGACAAGGAAAACTTTACACCATTGTTAATCTTTGTACCCGTCTCGTTCTTAATTTAAAGCAAGTTTTTTTGCAAGAGTTTCGAGAGATTCGTTTGCCAGTTCTGTTGAGACATCTTGAGGTTTATCTATATTCCTTTTTTTATTGAAAAAACGAACCATGAAAATAATTGGGGGGGGGAGGGGGTTCATCCTACCAAGCAATTTGTTCGAAGCAAAGAGTCTGCATTAAAGACCTGATTTGTGAGACTACGAGGTACAATAATCTGAGAAATAAAGAAAAGACAACTGCCACGATTAGAACTCGAACCCAGAACATTCGCGTACTAAACCGAGTATATTAATAGTATGCGGATGTCCTGAGTTCTAGTCCCTATCGGGGCAGTTGTCTAGTCCCTATCGGGGCCGCAGATTGCTGTACGTAGATGATGCTGATGGGAATTTCTATGCGAGGAAGAAGCAAATTAAGGACATAGCTTTCCCCCGGCACGCTGCTGACGCGGCATCAAAGGTGTACGTCGATAGGAATTGTTTATTACAAGACGACCAAAAAGTATACTTCAACGCAATGCACAAGCCGAATAGAAATTTAAGCGAACCTACTTTACCGAACAATGTTGTTACTAAGGTATTTATCGACAGCAATTGATTGTTACAAGATGGGCAGAATGAATACTTTAATGCCACAAACAAACCGATTAGAAATCTAAGCAAACCTACTTAACTGAGTGACGAGGCTACGAAGAAATTTGTGCATGTAAACAGTTTCATGCTGATCAGTTTCAGCATGAAAAGCCCTTTGGAAAACAAAAGCGATTGGTTCGTTAATTCCGGTCCTCTCTCGAGCTTCGTGTGTACGAGTTCAGGTTTAATTCGTACAGCAATATTCTACTGCAGCAATCCAAGCGTTGTACTAATTGCTAAATGTAAAATAGGTACGAGAGCCCTTTACATTATGAAAGTAAAGGGAGAATATTCGACAGTTACAGTTTTCGAAAATCCTCACATAATAAAAAAAAATTTGCCCATCGCGGTAGAGGCATTCGAAGAGTTTCACCCAGAAGACGTTTATTTCCAGTTAGATTTGCACCTAACTTTTCATTAGATGACTCGTCTCAACCTATCTAAAACAGCTTCGTAATTACGTGCCTTAGAGAAGGCAAATAGAAAAAATAAGCAAAAATGACCAACCCAAATTTGGTCAAAATTTTGCACGCGTTCGTAATTGTATTTTATCCCCAGTCCCAATTAGTTTGCCACAGACCGGGGAGGACCCATGTTGCCAAAACTATCGAAATAACAAGGTTCTCCCGAAACGGTGGAATAAGCTACCCAATGACTTCCGTCTTCATCTTGGAAATCTTCCAAGTTTACGATTACATTTTCACAAGTAGGCCAAAGTTTTAAGGGAAGCGTGTCTTTACTAAAAGTACCTCTGAATTTTGGAATTTTCATTACTCTAGCCAATCTATTTAAATCAAACTTTGTTAAAGGTTTATGAAAATCGATTAAACCTTGGGTGGTCTTAAGTAAACACCTCTGCCACGGGGAGACTTTTTTTGCTTCGTTTTTTCCTTAATTTTTTTTTCGAGCCAGAACCTTCCACTTGCTTGTGATGCCGCACGAGTTCAGCTAGAATTTTTGCATCGTTCTGTTACTTTTTACGGCAGATACCACCCCTGCTGTCCCTCCCGCCAACCCTCCAATCCCGGCTAAAATCGGTCCTAGCAATGCCAACGGCAAAAAGCCGCCTTTCTTTTTTCGAGATTTTGTTTTATGCACCATATCTTTATTATTATTATTCTTATTTAGTAAACAACTACTACTTTGCCTCTATCCAACTTTAGATTACTGTCACCAATGAGCATAGCATGACAGGTAGTGTTAGCGGGCATGGCTGCTCGAAACTTCAGTTTGACTTGTACGTCCACGATTCCTGATTGAAGCCTCTCTGACTGTTTGGAGCAATCCAACACCACGAGAGGATAGGCTTTCTTGAACTGAAACAAGTCAAAACTCAGGTTGTTGGTATCGTAGCAAAGCTGCCTAAATTGCTGTGCCATTCTGTACAGACCAACATACTCTCCAGTGGCAAAATTAGTATTTAAATCGTGAAACGGATATCTTTCGGAATTTAGAGTCACGTGAGCATCTTGCAGACTGCAGTGGTCAAACATGCCAGGATTTTTGATTAAAGAGTCCTTCCTGTTCGTTTGAAAAGCTAAAACTATCCACCTAGGTTTTTCAACATCTGAAGTAGTCAGCACGTGCCAGGGGAAGCTGGTATTTTGAGGGAGCACGCAGCTATCGTAATGCCAATGCCTGAATCATAAATCCACTGTCGCTACGTGGTCGATAAGATTGTAGAGTTTAAGTTTCTGCTCTTCCGAGGCAGTGACATGTGGAACAATCCAGCTGATGCTATTTAAAACGACTTTGCCATTAGCCGCTGCCGCTGCTTTGAAGATGGCGTTAGTGTCACTCACTCGCATGAGTGTGAGCACGTGTTTATTTCCGTAGATTAGCTTATCGTAATTTTCGAAAAACATCAGAGGGATGGCGAATGTAAAGCTTCCCTAGGGAGTCGTTTCAATGATTATGGATGCGTGCCGCTGTTTGTATCCCAAGTTGTCTGTTAGTTCGGCAGCGACTGAAGCCGCACTATCCAGAGCTCAGCACTGGCCGAGCAGAGCCGGTTGCTCCGCCGAGCCGTAGGTTAGCAGTCCCTTCATCAGAGTACCGAACCCGGATAATATAACTCGCCGACTTGTTTATCACCGAGATGGTATTTGATGTTAGAAAAGGGAACATGGGAGCATTATTAATAAGACTAGCTATGTCAGCGTCAGTGTAAGCTGAGTCATCATCCTGCAGTAACCTCCCTTTAATCAGGAGGTAACTATAGGCATCGTACAGATACAAATCTTGTTTTGTACAAGTATGCAGATTTCCTAATTTACGTTTTTGAGATTGGTGCCAACAAAAGGATTGTATTCGTGGTGAGTGTAAGACTCGACCAATGAATTGTACACCAAAGATTCGTTGATTTTTAAGTAATCTTCTCCTACGCTCATTTTCTGGGAGTTGTTATAAATTTGATGAAAGCTTTATTTCGTGGCATCAAACCGTATGTTTTTTATTATTAGAGTTAAAATTAACAAAGACTCCTTTCCCTTTTTTCCCACATGCGAGCATTTTATTCTTTTTAAAAATATAATTCGTAGATCTGAAATGCAGATGCACCGTGAGCGTCTCTCTCTATAAATCCAATGGCTCGTTGGTCTGAGACGTGAGCCAAACTCGTATATTTCTCATTAATTTGGTAGTCACTGGGAGGTAAATTAAATTATGTGGAAACTCTATGATTTTATAACCAGGCGGTGAATTGTGATGAAAGGAGTATAAAGTGGGCTGAGTATCGTTGTTTAGGTACGAATTGCCTATGATATCCACGACTCTACGTGTACGAAAATTCTTTTGATGCTCATAATGTCGACTGTATTTTGACTCTCTCGACTTCTCACGTAGTTGCCTAAGTCAAACCCCAAAACCGGAGCCAAACTCTTGTCACCCGAAAAAGATATTCCGTAATTCGGATCGGTAATTATCAAGTTGGTTCTTAAAGTGTTTAGATTCGGAAGAATCGCAATGACATCCTTGCTGTGGCCATTCGAATCTATCGCCGACTTGAGAAATTTATTCAAATCCTCAATTTTGTAAGCACCGGGACTCACTAACACTTTGTGCCATGAAGTGCCACTGGACTTGGCAGCCTATTGCGTGGTGTTCCCCCAGCAGAGTAATGACTATAACGCAACTTGAATGCAAGCACAGGAATGGACGTGTTTATTAGGCATCCAGGCCTTATATAATAAAGTGTCATGTGACACAGTGATCATGTGTCACATCTATGGCAAGCAGTACCAATCAATGGTTACAGGTTACATGTATGGCACTCCTATTAGTGTATTAAACTAGGATGGGTTAACAAAAGGAAATAAGGAATGCTAACTATTGTGGTGCCACACGTGACAACACCACACTAACGACAGAGAAATAAAAAAACTAAAAAAAAAATTCCTAACTTCCTGAAACAAAAAGAAACAATTAGTTGTATTTTATTTTCTATAACATATATTTCTATTGTAAGTCTCTGTCTAACCTTAAGAAGTTTTTAATGAGAGCAAGGGAGCTATTAAATCGCTTTTGAAAGCTAAAAAAACATAAATTAAACACTTGTATAACTCAAAAGAGAAATTTTTTGAAGAATAGCCTGTGAAATGGTTAGCTATCTTAAATTTACAGAGTTTACATATTTGACATTTTACTTGCTTATTTTTTAGATATACAACAATGGCAATGTTCAACAATTTTTTAATAATAATTAATGCTGCGATTTTTGAATTTTGTAGATTTGAACTTCAGGTCAAGAACTTTGATGAATTTACCAGAAAATTTTCAAGACGTTTGCAGCACTTCTGATATTATAGCATCATGTGGCTACAGTTTATTTGAACATCTTACATCTTAACTTGAGTGGCTTTACTTTGGCTCCATGCACACACAAGTCGATGTTACCATGAAAATAAAAAACATAAGATCAAAACCAAGGAATCTGTTTTCCTTACAAATAACAAGTTACGTACACATGTTTGTCTCACGACAACAATTAAAATTTACCTTGTTAATTCAGGGCACACATAACAAGAAACGCGACATTTTTGCCTGCACGACACAATTTAAAAATAACCTTCTGTTAGGCTAACGAATAACTAATAACTAGACAACGAAGTTACAGTTGCATTAGTGCGTTTTTAATTTACAAGTTCAAACAGTTAGGTGCTTTTTTTAGTCGTTTGTGACGTCCTAAATCCGGAGAACGTTTTTTGGTTTCAGTTTTGGAAGCAACCTGTTGAACTGGAGGAATTACTTTCCGTTTGTATTTTTTGTTTACTGGTTTTGGAGTCTGCTGAATAGTGTCGGACTCATAGCGCTATTATCATTATCAGTTTCCAAATTCCGTTCAAAGAGGGTAGTGCTGTTGGGAGGAAACAAAACTTTTTCAATGACACATTCATCGGTGACAACACCTACTGCCTCATCGGCGATTGGTTGAAGGGAAAGACTGTCATGATTATGACGTCTCTGCTTTTGATTGACTAGTGCAGGTGCACTCAGGTGACTTTGTGATTGACTTTGTCGGAGGCGTAAACAAACTGGAAGGACGAGAACCAATCGATTTCCTCGTACGGTAATTAGGCGTGACAACTACGTGGCTAAGATTGATGGTGGAAGAACGATCATTTTGCAGCTCATTACCGGATTTATTATTCATAGCTGAGTTAGCTGTTTTTCGTGCTGCATTTGGCAAGTTATTGGGACTTAGATTAGACAACGGTTCGCTAGAAATTACCCCGTCTCCCCTGTCTACAGTACTTTCTACAACTCTTAATCGTAAGTGACATCTTGCCTTACGCACAACTATGTTAGCTTGTGTTAGGACATTATAAATTTCATGTGGTAGTACGGCATTTATTGTACCGGGTAGCTATAACTTGTCAGACGTGCGGCTGAAGTTACGGTACCACACGGGCATGTTTAATGTAAACTTAATCAACGTTTTATTTTGAGAACTAGCAATTTGTTTTTGTTGACGCTGTTTCACTTTTGCTATAGGATCCGGAAGCAATAAACCAAGTCGTGATTTAAACTCACGGTTAAAATAAAGTTTTGCTGCTGTTGCTTGAGTGGTAGTACTTAGCATAATTCTACTGGATTCTATAAATGCATTAATACTGCCTTGTATTCCGAGACCATCCTTTCTCGCAACCTTATAGATTTTCTTAAAGTTCTTGACAAAAACTTCTGCAAGGCCATTTACCCAGGGCGAATAACTTGGCCCTGTTAGGTGACGAATACCCTTGGACTACAGCCAATCTTGAAACAAACTCGAGCACCATTGAGGGCCGTTGTCCGTAACAAGTACGTCAATTAAGCCGCAATGTGGGTATTCATAATACCTATCACTTTTTCGGACGTTATGGTTTTCATTTTGTGGACAACTGGAATTTTACTATGGACGTCAACCATGATTAAAAACATGTAATTATCCACGGGGCCACAAAATCGGCGTGAAAACGAGCATTTGGTTTGAGCGGGTACTCCCAGGTGTGTTTAGGACTTGGTGATTGGTTTTCCTTGAACTCTTGGCAGTTACCACAAGATTTTACCTTACGGTTAATTGCAGCGTCCATAGAAGGCCACCAGATCTTCGCTCGTGCGAGACCTTTTAACTTAACAAAGTCTTTAAGCATTTGCTTCTGCAAGGCTGCGGGAATTATGACTCGGAATCCCCCAAATAAAGTATCTGATTCTACAGTTATTTCAGTACGCCTAGAAAAGTATGGAAGTAAATTCTGGTCGTACCAATGACTGCGCCAGCCATGGTGAACGTATCTAAATACTTTGCATAGAATAGGATCCCTACGACTTTCAGCAACTAATGTTTCATTTAAAACTGCTAAGTTAGAAATGGTTTCTAGTGCTAATACATTGTACTGCTCCTTGGCCTGTTCAAATTCCTTATCATTGGGGAGGAGGAGACGTAACAACACATCATCTGTGACATTTTCCTTTCCAGGAATGTGCTGAAAATCATAGGAATACCCGTTCAGAAGGACTGCCCAATGCTGAACCCTTGCTGCTGCCATTTGGGGAATACCTTTTTTGGGACCAAAAATCCAAAGAAGAGCCTTTCTGGTCGGATTGAAGGATGAACTTTTACCTATAAACGTATTCGTGAAATCTCTTCACCCCCCCCCCCCCCCCCCAAGCTACACTTAAAGCTTCACGGTCAAAATGGCTATAACCTTGTTCTGCCTTTGTCAATTTTCTGGAGACAAAAGCTATTGGTCTGCTCTCACCATTAGGCATTATATGCATCAGGCTAGAACCTATTCCATAAGGACTTGCATCGCAAACAAGCTTAAGCTTCTTTTTAGGATCATAATGCACTAGTATCTTTGATTTAACGAAAAGTTCTTTTACTGTATTTACTGCCTTGTCACAATCCTTCCCCCAGATCCATTTAACTTTGGGGCTTAACAGACTGGTCACTGGAAAAGCGCTGGAATATTTCTGGACTTGAGGCAAGGCCTAAAGGCACTCTAAGCCATCTAAAAAGTCCTAGTGGCGTGTTAATCGTTAAAGCAGCTTGGGACTCCTCATCCAACTCAATTTGCAGGAACACATCCTTCAAATTTATCAAACTAAAGGTATCACTGCCTGATAACTGACTAAATAACTCTGCGGCTGTGGGAACTGGGTAATGGTCCACCTCTAGCTGAGGATTAACAGTGGTTTTATAATCCCCGATGACACGTATGTCACCGTTCGGTTTATGAACTATGACCAGAGGGGTCGCCCATTCGGAAGTTTCCACAGCCTCCAGAATACCCAGGCCAACAATGCGCTGAATTTCTTGGTTTACTCGTTCTTTTAAATCAAGGGGGACAGGGCGAAGTCGGCGATAAACTGGTTTCGCATCAGCCTCTAACTGTAGTTTGGCTTTGTAGTTTTTGAATTGTCCAAAGCCAGGGCCAAAAAGCTCTGGAAACCCCTGTTCAATCTCCTTAGTGTTAACCACAAATGGGTTTAACTTAACCTTTTTAACCTGTTTAACTTTAGTTTGGAGATCAAAAAAGGCATCGTTTCCTACTCAAAAGACAGAAATCCAATCTTTGCCAAATAAATTTGACTTATAGTGTTTGGAAACCATAGCATCTAAATGCTAGGTTTGGCCATTTGCAGTTACTTCCAGATTAACTAGAAACATGGCTAACTCCTCCCCGTCAGTGTACGAGTTGATTGAGTATGGGCTATTTAGTAATGGCACATTAGAAAAGTATTTGTTGTACCAGTCCATGGAGATGACTGTTCCATCTGCACCGGAATCTTGTTCCATAAGTAACTCAATACCGTTCAGAGTGACTGGAATGTACCACTTAGATATTTTCATTTGTTAGTTTGAACTGAAGCTGAACCTTGTTCAGTTATGCTGCTCACTCCGATGGTGTTATTTTGCAAGCGATAGTCCTCAACGGATTAATTCACTAGTTGAATCATTAAATTGATTGTTAATGTCACTACCCTCAGTTTCAGACTCACTAAATTCGTTTTTGGTAAGCAGATTAACCTTTTTGCGGTAGCTGTATTTGTTTTTAGCCTTACTTTCGTGAGTAAAACTCTGGGATGATTTTGAAATTACTTTAGGTACTTTAGCACTAGGGCTTTTTCTACAGACTACCTTTAGGTGTCCTTGAGTGTGACACCGGCCACAGATGTAATCTTTATACTTACATCTAGACTTTACAAGGCCAAAGCGTCAGCAGCAAAAACAAGTGATATCTGTCCCGGTTTTAGGTCGAAACTTAGAAGTTTTATTATTTTAGTGACATAATTCACAGATTTGATGGATGAACGAATTTCTGCTTGGTCTGCCTCTGCAGATTCCAGAGACAGAGCAAGAGACACTGTTTCAGATAAACTTAAAGTTTTCTTTAAAAGTTCCATTTGAATTCTTTCAGACAAAATGCCACCAATGAATCTAACTCGAATCATTTCACAGTTAATGTTCTTAATTTTGTCGAAATCACAATGTTTAGTTAGGAGCTTAAAAGCTGAAACATAGTGATTTAACGATTCCTCAGACTTTTGAGCTCTTCTGAAGAATTTCATCCTTTTGATACTACAGAAGGAAGTGGCTCCAAATCATTTAGAATAGCCTTAACTAATTCATCATATGAAAAAATCTGTTAGAACCTTAGGGGAAATAATGTTTAAAATTTTATCAAACGTCACCCTTCCCAATGATGCCATTAAAATATCCAATCTATCTGCATCAGCAACTTTCTTTGCTCTAAAGAAATGATCTATACGTGTTGAGTATATGTCCCACGTATCACATTCATTGTCAAATTCAACAAACAGGCTAGACGGTTTTGCCATATCGTCTCAGTCTGTAACTTAGCACTTAGGCTAGAACTTAAATCAATAATTTAAACAATTGTATTATTAACTGCAACGTCAACTACGTCGTTTGCAAAAGTAACGCCAGTAATGACGGCCACTACAGGTGGTACACAATTTCACCTGCAACTGACATACTTATGTCACAAGTAATAAGCTTTAACAAATTACTACAATTTAGCAAAATAATTACTAAGCAACTATAATTGAATTGCCTAACATCTAAGCCTAATTCCAAATTAATAGCCTACCTGATTTTACAATTTGTTTGCCCAAAACGTTTCATAATTAGGATTTAACACCATAATTTAATTTACTTCTTAAGCAAAAAAAAAATAACACCACCGGCTTAAGCAGCCTGCAAGCCGAACATGTTTCACTAGACTTAATTAGGTAATTAACTTGATAATTTACCTCACAGCCAGCCAGTGTAGAGAAAAGGCACATCGCTATGCTAAGGCCGAATTTATTTGCGTTTATTCTGCTTATCCTAATCACAGTAAGATAGGTGAAAACAACCGACGCGTTGCTTCGGGACACAAACCTTGTACAAATTGTGCATTAGCAAAGCAATTTCTCTCACTGTTCTAGCAAATAAGGAACAAATTGTTTAACTACGATTAAATTCGAACCACACCAAGTTCTACTCACTCAAACAACAGTTTTTAACTTTAAGATTTAAAATAATTCCCATACCGGGCACTAAACTATTTTGCCAACTCACCAAATTGGAGCACTGTAGATGGTTGGTAGGGGGGGGGGGAATAATTACATTAAATCTTAAAATACTCCACTGGGGTGGCTGGTCGCCATTCTGGACTGTCTTGGCAGCCTATTGCGTGGTGTTCCCCCAGCAGAGTAACGACTATAACACAACTTAATGCAAGCACAGGAATGGACGTGTTTATTAGGCATCCAGGCCTTATATAATAAAGTGTCATGTGACACAGTGATCATGTGTCACATCTATGGTAAGCAGTACCAATCAATGGTTACAGGTTGCATGTATGGCACTCCTATTAGTGTATTAAACTAGGATGGGTTAACAAACGGAAATAAGGAATGCTAACTATTGTGGTGTCACACGTGACGACACCACAGCCACCATCGGTCGTGTACTGAATTTCATTATTTTTCGAGGTGATGTTGTGTATGCTATTATAAGTGTCTAAATTAAGCAGAGCCAATTTGTAATTTTTTTCCGAGTCCAAATGGATGGGAGAGTTTAGAATAATTTTCAAGACAGAGTCTTTACCGGTGAGAATAATCTAACAGGAATCCATGATGTCTTTTTTTTTTAAAGAGATGAAAAGAGATTGTACTATAGTAAAAAAGAACAACCGTAAAGAAATCAGGATGAAATATTGCGTAAAATGTAAACGTTCAACTTCTAACAAATCGAATCCCCCAGTTTCTACAACTTCATCAAACAACAAACCGATGGAAATAGTGTTCGCAAACAAAGGCGGAAAAATTTTCCAAGACGGAAAGTCATTGTACTGGGCCTGAACGATCTATGGCAGGCTTACTTGGTGGAAATGATACCCTACGCTAAAGTAAATATAGGGTGTAACTACCTACTGAGCTGCATTAACGTCTTGTCCAAGTTTGCTTGGGCCATTCCCCTTAAATCTAAATCCGGTGTAGACATTACCGAAGCTTTCAAGAAGATACTCGTAGGAGCACCACCCCTACAAATTTACAAGTCGATTTAGGTAGCGAGTTCTACAATAAAAATTTTAAAGCGCTACTTAGCGTCATAACATCAACATGCACTTTGCGTTCTGTGAGAAGACAGCGAGCATGGTAGAACGTTTCAACAGAACGCTGAAAACTCGAATGTGGAAAAGATTCACCAAACAGGGGAATTACAAGTGGATAAACATTATTGACGAATTGGTTTTGCATTACAACGACACGGTTCCTTCCACCATAAAACTGAAACCTAGGGAAGTAACCACACATCACGAACCGTTGCTGAGACAAACTAGTCCCAAACGATTGCTAAAGAAACCAAAGTTCGCCGTAGAAAATAAAGTCAGGATTTCAAAAGTTAAAAAAATTTTCGATAAAGGATATTTGCAAAAATTTTACCAACGAAGTATTCACGATCCGTAAAGTGCAAAAAACCCAACCAGTTATGTATCTTTTGAAGGACGAGTCGGGTGAACCGGTGCTCGGAGGTTTCTACGAACAGGAAATTAAAAAACCCTAGTTCCAGATTTATTTCTGATGGAGCAAGTATTACGTAAAAAGAGAGGAAAAGATGGGAAAATCCTTTATTTCGTTAAATGGAAAGGCTACGATTCCAAATACAACAGCTGGACGGATAATATAAATAGTTTAAGTTGAATTCACGTGCCCATAGGCGACAGTATTGACTGCATCATCACATACCCATCTCTTGTCATCGTAAAGACTGAAAGATACTTGTTGATGGTGACTGTTTTCAGTTCGTGCCCCTCCGAACGAATGTAAGACCCCAGAGTTCTCGCGACGCTATTATTAAACAGCACCTTCTCGTACATTTCGTGCACAACTTCTGCTGTTTTATTAATGCCTTTGCAAGCCATCTTGTTCTTCCCATACGACTGTAATACGCTGTAGAGCTTCGACTTTAAACCTACAAACTCTAAAATTGCGCACCCCGCGCTTTCGTCTTTCATCTTCCCCAATACTTTTTTGTTGACGTTGGAGTGTAAGAAATGATCTTTGGAATAGTCCGCCGTGTCGAACAACAATGCATCTTCGTCCAAATTTTTGTTAACATTATTCGTTTCTATCAAATAACACAAACTATCCGTATCCGTGACTAGGAGTTTACATCTTCCCGGTCCGTACTTTTTCATCATACGATCGTAGTGAAACTGGTAGACTAATAACTTTGACAGCTCCAAGGCGCTAAAACCAACCACGATGGGCATGTTCAAGATAATGTTTTCGGGGGTCTTTGTAAAAATTGCCAAATCAAACTCGTGAAACTCGTGGTGCGTGGGTGAGAAGCATACTTGATGGCTTTCTCTTTCGTCGTTGCTGTCAAGACGTTGTTTCTCTTGCGCTTGTTCCTTATCATCTTACCGAAAATCGAATTATTTTACAGTTTGTAGAGGTTTTTATCAAAATCGTTACTAGCTGCTTACCATTTCTTGTTATTGCCGTTTCTCGTATCAGCCGAGGCGCTTGCTTAAAGCTGATCGCTCTGTGTATTTTCTTAAGAACCATGCCGAGAGAAATGTAGTAATTCAAATTCCTTTAGTGCACCACGTAGTTTGTCTTTGAGCAAAGGTTAGTGGTTAACTTTAGACCTTTGCTGTACGTTAACCGCCAGTCCTCGATTGCCCGACGGTTAAAGGAGAAAGTATAGACTAACGGGAATTCATTGTGAGATGCGTGAAGCATCTCCGGGTATTCCAAGTCCACTTCTAATATCAGCCCCGTATCACTCTGATCTCCGTAATTATCGAGATTTATATCCTCGAGCTGGTCTTCCGGCACCCATTCGTACTCTCCGATCGGTAGATAATCGCACATTACACAACCGTGCAAGTTGTTGAAGTCCAAAAATATGATGTAAGAATTCTTTTTGTCGGGGGTCAAAGTAGATGGTATATACGGGTTGTTGGCTTTAGAGTATCGTTTAGCTACAAACGAGACACCACCTCTTATACCCTTTTCCACCATAAGATGCATGTCAATATTAGTAAAGAGATATAAAGATACTCCTGTCCTCTTGAGCGCCACATCCCAAGATAGGGAGGGTGTAGAAATGTAATGGGAGGGATCCAATCTGTAACTAGCCAAACTAGTAGCTCTAAAGTTTTCAAAAGCATTGGCTAAAAGCCCTACGTCCGTCCACAAATACAGATCGCGGTAATCTACACAAATTTTCATTTGCCTAAATCCCAAATCTTCAACGTGTGTTCGTAAGATTCGGAGTCGATCGCTCCTTAAAACAACTCGGTAAATGCTGTCATATGAGGCAAACACTCCTCCGCAAACACTTCTACGTTTGTCAGGTATTCGTACGGAAACACACCTTTTTGCCTAAGGCCTCGTACAAGTTCCATCGATTCAGCTTCGAAAAGCTTGTCCATGATGTCGAAGCGATTCAAGTTCGAGGCTAAAGTTTCCAACGATGCTGTCATAAATGCTAGACTATCGATGAAAGTAAAACCGCCCAATTTCATGCTGCTGATTCTTTCCATGTTCTTTGCTATGATCCTCACGTTATGCAGAGCGTTCAGATCTTTGAACGAATTCAAAGCCTTCACCACGAAATGACTGTCGTATTTTTCGAAATTATACATAACAATCGCTATGTTTTTGTTCAAAGTGTAAGCGAAGTTACACTTGCTGTGCGCGGCACCTCTATAGTCACCAATGATGTGGTCGTGGTCTCTTACTTTCGTAAACCGGTTATACTTTGCTTGGGGTGGGGTAAATGCACCGTGTTTGCAAAGATGGCACACCGCAGCTGTTTTGTAGAGTAACCCCTGCTCCTTGGTTAAACGTTTCATCCTTTGCTTGTGGGAATCCACGTAAGCCACGATTGTTTTCTGCTCCTCTAATACAGACTCAATGACAACCTTCACGCAGTCTACTCCTCTGTACAACTTTTTAGAAAATACTCTGCCTAAACGGTCCACAATCACGTAGGCAAAACTGCAAGCTTGGTGTATGTGATTAACTCTGGTGTATGTATCGTTTCCATCACAACTGGAGACTGGATGGAGTGCCGCTTTAACGTCAACATAGGCTATGTACACCTTTTAAGTTCGTTCTTGAAATTCCTAAACTGGATAACGTCATTGTCGGGCAACGAGGTCTTTTGAAATGGAACTCCCTTGCAGGAAGGAAGGTGGTTGTTTTCATACCTGAAACGAGTTTGAAATCCGTGTAAGCAATGCCTGCAAAAATACTTCAAGCGCTTTTGGGGGTTGAAACACGCGATGAATTTGTTGAAGTCTTTTATCGTCACGTAGTGGCCGTTTAGCAGAAGCAAGTCGATGTGATATTTACTTTCAACCAAGGAACTCACACGATAAATGCAAGGCTCATCTTCCTCAAAACCAAAAACAGATACCGAAATGTGGTTGGCTTTTTTCGAACGCTATGATTTTGGATAAAGGAACGGGGTATTTATCAAACATGCCAACAACTAACTCGTGCGCATGAGGGGTGTATTGTTTTATATCCCAATTGTGTTGCAAAGATGGGACAGGGTGTATACTAGCCAACACGGGATTGTCGGGAAGTGGCACGTAACCTTTTCCGGCAAATGACCTATAGATTCCAACACATAGTTCGGTACAAACGCAGTGCTTGACAACCCATCCACTTCCTTCTACGGCAAACTGTCCAATACTATGCAGAATCTTGTTTGACATTTCGGAGAGAACCTCCTTGCTTCCCACTCTGGTCAGGTTGGAATTGAAATAAGCTTTAATAGTTTCCGTAATTTCCGTCGCTTTTTCGAAGAGAATGCATAATCCGATTTGAGCTGTTATGCTTATCATAAGACATTGACATTGCTCTAAAAGATTCCAATATTTATCCTTGTATAGTTCCAACAAAATCAACGGTTCGTAGTGCATTTCATCTGACGTAAAATCCCGGCTGAAAGTCAACAAGCAGTTGTTGAAAGCATCACGCACGAGACCAAAACCTCCTGAATCCAAACTGAACGGTCTCACTTCGATTTCGATATCGCCGGTCACTTCCGTCTTATCTTTCAAATCATGAATCATGTAGGACAAGGCCCAGTCGCTTCTGGTATCCTCTATTATAGGCACGACTAGAGATCTGACGTTGTTCACTATCAGGTTGAAATTTGTTGGCATTTGAAAAATTATCCCCTTCTTCAACAGAGGTTTGCGTTTAGGATAAGAGAATTTAAGTCTCTTTCTCGCAGACTCGCCAGTTTCCTCTCCATGTTGTTTTACACCCCCGCCACACCTGTGCCGTTTATACGCGAGACCGTCCGAGTAAATCACACCACACGATTTGCAAATTACGTTACATCTTCCTTCGTGACGTCTTTCGTACCTCCATTTATATCTCTTGTCCTTGAACGTCTTCTCGCAGTATTGGCACGGGAAAATCTCAATGTTGGACATTGGAAGATCATGATTTTTTTCTTCTTCGTCGATCATCGTTGGTCCTTTTTTATCTTCCGATTTCGAAACCATCTCTTCGTTCAGATTAGACGAATGTGAAATCCTGGTATGAATCGTAGCTTTTTCCAAATCTGGGAAATACTTCCAACAAACTTTGCAGTAATATGTACTCCCAAACTTGATTTTTTTTCGGGCATAATCATTTTCCCATCGCATCGATCCTCGTGCCCAAAAAATTCATCGTAGGAAGAAACGAGTCCTCCGCAATCGTAACAACAAAAATTTACCACGCAAGGCTTCTGCAGATGATTTTCCACCTCTTCTCGCGAGAGAAACTCAACCTTGCATTTCTTGCACTGGAACCTCGAAACCACCTCGTACTTGGCAGCCATGGTTGATATAAAGATCTACGGAATTATTCGCGTGCCTTTTATACCCACCGCTCGCTAAAACTAATTCCACCTGCTCAAGTAAACCTCCCGCTCGAGTCCCCTTACTGCTCTGCATGATTTCCTGTATGACGGCACGGGGGAGGGACTGTTCAAAAGGGACTGTTTTTTCTCCCTTTTGAGTGCAGGAAACATCCCACTCGAGTGAACCTCCCACACTCAAGTAAAACTCCTGATCAAGTAAACGTCCCACTCGAGTAAAACTCCCGATCAAGTAAACCTCCCAAGTAAACCCAGGCCCAACCTGCTGACTTCCTGTGAATTCCTGTATCACGGCACAGGGGGTTTACTGCAGGGGACTGTTCAAAAAGCACTGTTTTTCTCTAATTCCCCTTTTGAGGGCAAAAATACTACCCACTCAAGTAAACCTCCTACTCGAGTAAACCTCCTCCTCAAGTAAAACTCCCACTCAAGAAAACCTCCCACTCAAGTAAACCACCTACTCAAGTAAAACTCCCGATCAAGTAAACCTCCCAAGTAAACCCAGGGCCCAACCTGCTGACTTCCTGTGAATTCCTGTACAGTGGCACAGGGGGTTTACTGGAGGGGACTGTTCAAAAGGGACTGTTTTCCTCTTTTTTCCCTTACTAGTGTTGCTTCTGTGCGAACAAGGGATTTACATCACATCGTTTTAACAAAGGTCAAGACGAAAAGAGGTCAATAAGTAATATCTAAAGAATGGATTTTGGAACAGTTCACCAGTGGACCAGTTTGGTAGAGCGACATCCAAGAAGATGTTTTACCATCTGGCAGTAACCCATACTGTTGCAGTGCAATTGGTGCTACAACTGGTCAATAGTTCTTCGTATCAAGCACTATTGCTTTGCTGCGGAGGTCACGTAACCGTTTTGACATGCCCACTTACAGGAAGACAAGCAACATTGTTCGAACAGAAAAAAATCGCCCACTGCTATAGCTGTGCCGATGGCATGACCATAAAACGTGTTTACTTCTGCTTGTAAGTTTGTATTCCGATAGAAAACATACTATTATAGTTGCTGATAATACTTCAATAGTGCTGCATTACTTTCGCCCACTGTGAGTTGCTTTGGGTATGAACAAGTGCTTCCCATAATGAAGTGAGCTGTTTACTCCAAGGTTGTACATCTTCGAAGATGATACTAAAGCAAAAGTGTGAACTAAATTGCTTCCACCGACCCACTATTGCAAAATCCTTGGTATTCCAGCCTGTCTTCTTGCCCTACTATTGTTTTGTGTAGCTCCACCAAATGGAAATATTGTCGTCCAATAACGGAAGAATTTCTCAGTTACCTCTTTTACGAAAAATCAGACAGTTGAGCCACAATGCTGTAATTGTATACTACAGTATCATATTATCACCAAGTTGTTGATACAATAGTTTTATTGCTGACTGCGGTGATAGTTACTTATATCACTAGATCCACGAAGGGGCAATACAAAAGCTTGTACAACAATCGAGCAACACAGCTTTGATATGACATTCATAGCATCGTATTGTGTAAAAAAAATGACAGTGAAATTCTCATATTTCTTGGTCTTCGAAAGATATTCAGAATTCAAGCAACAGTCTGTTCATGGAGGAAAGATTCTTTAACCGTCTGGTGTCCCCGGTGCAAAGCACACCGGTCTTTAGCCCTGGGATGCAAGCAGACAAGTTGCGGGAACACGTGTCCGTCATCCCGCATGCTGTTGCAACAACACCTACACAGCCCTTTAAATTCTCCAACGTCAAACCATTCGTCCTAGACCCTTCAAATTTCGTTTGCACCCAGCTGAAGGAACCCTCTCAACACCCAACAAATTTCATAGCTCTAGCTCCCATAGGAAAAAATCCCGATTTTTGACGCCCAGTGCTCTTCATTGGTTTCAAGTACCCCAATCCCAAACTAAACGTCCTAGACACTTCAAACTCGGTGGGCGCCAAGCTGGCCATACCCCCTAAACGTCCAAAAAATTTCAGACCCGCAGCCCTAGTAGAAGGAGCGATATTAAATAAACCGGCTTTGAGTGTAGGCCGATATAGGCCTATGTAGGCCTAAATACTTCGACCATCAATCGCGGACGAATGAGACGAGCTACGACCCTGGGGACAGGCTAGATCGCTTTAGGAGGACGAAATACCCCTGGCTACCAAATTTCAGACCTAAAACACGAGTGGTTATGGAGAAACAGCATACCTGTGGTAAGGTTAGATTTGGTTAGGTTAGTAGGACAGCCATTTTTTCGAAGTGGCTGTTGCAGGTTTTTTTTCGAATAGCTCGGCCCACAGAGGTCTCACCAACTTGTGGTTGGGCTTAAAATGTGCGTACGGACGAAGGCTACTCTGTCACCGAGTTTCATGATGTTTACACGGCCAGTTTTTGAGCCCCGCCACATTGAATGATTTTCCGTACCTTCCATAATGCTACGAAAAGTGCGCCTTTGGATGCCAGTGAGACAGGGTTGTGGCCACGGCGCCCATCTTCTGTGGCCGTCCATCTCGCATCGGCCCCCGGGCTCATGTCGATTTTGGCGGCGATTCGAGCACTTTTCATATTTCGTCGCATGGTTTTCTTTTAATAACTCGGCTCACAGAGGTCTCACGGACTTGTGGTTGGGCTTGAAATGTGTGCGGGGACGAGGACTACCCTGACACCAATTTTCATCAACTTTAGACGGACAGTTTTTGAGCCCCGACCATTTCACCACGTGACCCTACCTGCGTTAGCAACGCTGGTTTCGTGTGTACACGGGAGAAGCCAACATCCGGGTGGTCGCTCGCGACTTTTTTGGGTGGTCACAGGTTTTTTTTAATAGCGCCGCTCACAGAGGTGTTACAGACATGGGGATAGGCTTGAAATCTGCGTACGCACGAGGGCTATTCTCACACCGAGTTTCATTAAGTTTACACAGCCAGTTTTTGAGCCCCATCAGTTTAACCGCATGGCCCTACCTTCCGCAATGCTATTTGCAAGTGTTGTCGCAGGTTTTTTTTCGAATAGCTTGACTCACAGAGGTCTCACCAACTTGTGGTAGGGCTTAAAATTTGCGTACGGACGAGGGCTACTTTGTCACCGAGTTTCATGATGTTTACACGGCCAGTTTTTGAGCCCCGACATTTTGAACGATTTTCCGTCCCTTCCGAAATGCTACAAATAGTGCCTTTGGGGTCACCAGCGAGACAGGGTTGGTGCTAGGGCGACCATCTCCTAGGGCCGTCCATCTAGCATTGTCCCCCGGGTGCCTGCCGATTTTGGTCGTGATCCGAGCACTTTTCATTTTTCCTGCGTTAGCAACGCTGGTTTCGAGGTTTTAACAAGCGAAACCAGCGTTGCTAACGCAGCGCAGGGTTTTTTCGAATAGCCTGGCTCACAGAGGTCTCACCAACTTATGGTTGGGCTTAAAATGTGCGTACGGACGAGGGCTACTCTGTCACCGAGTTTCATGATGTTTACACGGCCAGTTTTTGAGCCCCGCCACATTGAACGATTTTCCGTACCTTCCGTTATGCTACGAAAAGTGCGCCTTTGGATGCCAGCATAGGAGAGGTGTTACAGACATGGGGATAGGCTTGAAATCTGCGTACGGACGAGAGCTATTCTCACACCGAGTTTTATTAAGTTTACACGGCCAGTTTTTGAGCCCCATCAGTTTAACCGCATGGCCCTACCTTCCGCAATGCTATTTCCAAGTGTCGTCACAAGGTTTTTTCGAATAGCTCAGCTCACAGAGGTCTCACCAACTTGTGGTTGGGCTTAAAATGTATGTACGGACGAGGGCTACTCTGTCACCGAGTTTTATGATGTTTACACGTCCAGTTTCTGAGCCCCGCCACTTTGAACGATTTTCCGTACCTTCCGTAATGCTACGAAAAGTGCCTTTGGGGTCACCAGCGAGACAGGGTTGGTGCCAGGGCAACCAACTCCTAGGGCCGTCCATCTAGCATCGTCCCCCAGGCGCCTGCCGATTTTTGGCCGTGATCCGAGCACTTTTCATTTTTCCTGCATTAGCAACGCTGGTTTCGAATGTACGCAGGAGTAGCCAACTATCTAGGGGAGCCGCTCACGTTTTTTTACGTTTTTTTTAATAACTCGAAAACTATTCGTCCGATTTTGATGGGGTTAGGCTTGTTAGATCGGCCATGAAGAGACCTATCTACCTTCCAAAATTCAGACCTGTAGCACTTCTGGTTCGTGATTTGACCTGCGTTAGCAACGCTAGGTGCACTGTCCAAATCATATGTAGGGACAGTAGTCTAGCTGTATCTCTGGCTGTACTAGCTGTAGTGGCTGTATCTCTGGCTGATCAACGTGCGGCTCTGTCCTGTGTCTCCCCAAGAGTGTATGGATGCCTTCGGCATGCCTTGGACTATCTTGCCTGGTGGTTCATTTGCTTCGGTTAGCAACGCTAGGTGCACTCACAAACCTTGCGTGGCCGAACCTGGTTTTGCAACCGATCAAAGCAGGATTTGTTCAGGGCTTTGGCTACTCCATGCCGCCAAACTGCACTCTGGCACGGGTTAGAGAATCTTGTTTTCGTTAGTAGGAATCCCCTTCTTCTGCGTTAGCAATGCTGATGGAGGGGTCCAAATCATAGGTGTGGAGGGCAGCTTGGCGAGACCGAAAAGCCAGGGTACGCCAAATCTATGTCGGACCTTGGGTTATTGAAGTAGATATGTGGTACGAAAGGGCTTTTGGCAGAATGAATGCATGATTGGCCGGAGGAATGCCTAATCTTTGACATATGATGGGAAAAGAAGGCGCCAAGTCGCATTTTAGCCGAAGGAGTACGAGACGTTCAGCAGGTGAGTAGTGGTGATTTGCGATATGAGGACAGACAAACCCCTCCACCCCGAAAAACCCGCTTCCCGCACGCGATGTTTTGTGTCGATCTGGAGGAGGGGGGCGCGCGATTTTTTTGTCGATCTGCAGGAGGGGGGAAGTGCTTTTTGCTACTTTTTTCCGTTTTGTCGATCTGGAGAAGGAGGGAAAAGTGCTGGAGAAGAGGGTTTTGCGAGTGGGGTTTTGCGACATGAGGACAGATCCCCCCCCCCCCCCCCCCCCCCGAAAAAAAACCCGCTTTCCGCGCGCGAGATTTTAGCATAAATGGACCCTTAAAAATCGCTTCCCACTTCTGGAGGAGGGTGGGGAGTGAAGTTTGGCACCTTTTTTCGTCAATCTGGAGGAGGGGTCTGTGATTGCATAAATAGACCCTCAAAAAAATTTCTTCCCGCGCGCGATTTTTTTGTAGATCTGGATGAGGGTGCTAACTTCTTTCCCGTTTTTATCGATCTGGAGGAGGGGTTGTGTGCATAAATGGATCCTTTAATAAAAAATTGCTTCCCGCGTGCGATTTTTTGTCGATCTGGAGGCTTTTTTCCGGTTTTCATCAATCTAGAGGAGGTCTTGCCTCCCTCAAAAAAAAAATCGCTTCCCGCGCGGGAATTTTGCATAAACAGACCCTAAAAAAAATATCGCTCCAGCATGCAGGATTTCGTCCATCTGGAGGAGGAGTGCTTTTTGTTATCTTTTTGCATAGTGGAAGTACGGCCATAGCCAAGATGGGTCGAGGTCATCCATGAGAAAAGTGCCTTTTTGCTACCAAAAAATGTCTTTTCGCTACATGAGTCCTTTTGTCAACTCCGAGCGGGAAGGTCATCCGTGGGGGTAATCCCTGCTGAAAATGAACTGCAGAAAAACTGCAGAAAAAAAGTGCTGTAAATTGCCCACCTAAAAAAAAAACTGCACTTCAAACTACAGTTAAACTGCAGTTCAAACTGTAGTTAAACTTCAGGTTTTTCAATAATAGCTTTTGGTAATATAATAAATACACTCTTACGTTACTTACAATGATGCAAGATGTCATCCAGCCTTATATACCTAGCCAATCACTAAGCGATAATGTGTATGGTTCCAAGTTTTGTATTTTATGGATATCCGCTAAAGTTACGCAACTGTTGCCTTGACTTTAAACAGTCAATTGGCATTAATTGTTCTACACCATACCAACCCTTTCTTGTACCATAAAACTTTGTTCATAATTTAAAAAGTGACACAACGTCACTTTCAATATTGGTAAACTGCAGTTATTTTGCAGTTTCTGAGTTGGCCTGCTGAAAACTTCAGTTATTTTGCAGTTTTGAAGTTATCTTGTTGAACTTCATAACCTGTAGTGTAACTGCCTTTATTTTACAGTTGTTTTTTTAATTGCTGTTAATGTGCACTTTTCACCCATTTATTCAATATTGGTGAAATTTAATTTTTTCGATAATTTTACCAAAAATTGACGTTCAAATACACCATTTTACCCTTTTTTCGATAGCATTCGAATAGAGCTAATTTTAAGTCAATAAGTTGGCCACAAATCACTTAGCAAAACCAAAAATAAGTTCCAAATGGCAGTAGCTAGACATTTTTTCTGTAGGAGTAATTAATAATTTTTGTGTCCCTCCCCCCCCAACCCCAAACAAAATTAAAAAAACTCCTACTTTCACAAATCCCAAGTGATATACTTTACGCCATTTCTCTCCTTCCGCCCCAAAAAAAACTATACCGGCCAAACTGTCTAAAGAAAGACGCAGTCTCTTCCCTACAACAACTTGCTGGAGAGAAAGGAAGGTAACAAAGTCAATTCCAAAATAGACAAAACAGAGCAAGAAAATTATCATCAAATTAATAAAACTGAAAATTTTTCTTAACAATGTCCTGTAATTCATAAATCAAGTTGAACTAAAGTTTGCTTAGCTTCCAAATTTTATAAGAAAAAAAGAAAATAAGTATTCGTTATCGGATTCCAGTACTCGATTAGTATATCGGTATAAGATCGGATTGGTAAAAAGGGGTGTAACACTAAAAAAAACAGGCATTTGGAACAAAATAACTGAAAACTACGGTCACTTTTAGAGAGTAATTTAAAGTTGGTGATGCGGTAGTCATCATATTACCATAATATCAACAAGGTCAAAACTTTGTAGGTGGTGGTCCCATGTCCAACATGAGCGTGCATGAATAGTTTTAAAGTAGGAACGACTTCCCGGATTTTTCTTAAAAACGCCACACAGTATACGTTAGTCAATATTGTTACAAATAGTTATTGCCGAATAATTTGTTCAGACAATTCGGTAACTAACAATTAAAATTAATGCAAATCTTTTCATTCCCTATTTAATTGATCACTAGTAATCGAGCCCGTTTGGCTTTGTGTCCTGTTTATTAATGACAATTTTGTTATCTCCAAATGCCGATCACACTATACGACTAGTAGGGCAAAAAAATAACAGTGCAATCAAAATTAAAAAAAAAATTCGTAGTAAAGAAAATAACCTGTGGATAGGCTTAAAATGCACGTAGGTGGGGGTGGGGGGGGGGGGTTTGCTGTGTTGGCACACCGTGTTTCATGATGTGCCCACACTGCTGGTTTTCGAGCCCCAATTTCTGCGGTTTTTGTGTTACCTTAGTTGTACCTAACCTTCCCACCTAACCTTCCTAACCTTGAATTTCACATAAACTGCAGTTTAACTACAATTTTTTAAAAAGTTTTTGTGCGGTTACCATCGAATCTGCAGCTAAACTGCAGTTCCATTCCATTTCACATAAACTGCAGTTTGACTGCAGTTTTTTTTAGTGTTTTTTTGCAGTTGCCGTCGAAACCGCAGTTAAACTGCAGTTTCATTCAATTTCTGCAGTTTTTCTTCAGTTCATTTTCAGCAGGGAGTTCTAATGCTTTTGGGGCATTGTACGAACTCTAAAAAAGCTTTCAAAGCGAAAAAATCACAAATTAGCAGCAGTTTGGGGGTACTAAAACTGGAGGGGTGGTACGAATGCTCTGTGAGCTTTCACATTGTGATTACTTTAAAAAGCTCTCGAGTGCTTCAAACTGTAAAAATGACGAATTAGCAACATTTGGGGGGAAACTGGAGAGGTCATGCAGAGAGCTTTACATTGTGGTAACTCTAAAACGCTTTAAAGCGTGAAAATGACGAATGAGCAACATTTTGAGGGTTCTAAAAACCGGAGGGGTCATGCTTTTTGAGCTTTCACATTGTGGTAACTTTAAAATACTTCGAGGCTTGAAAATGACGAATTATCAATATTAGTAGGGGTCGTCACTTTTGAACTTTTGCATTGTGAGAACTCTCGAATTATCAACATCTCAAAATTTGATGCTTTTTTTCACACCACCCAGGAGGTAGGCGCGGTTTTTATTTTACGTGGTAGGCCTAATCCACATGGATCGGAGATTATCATAATCTGGTCTCACGAGCTCGTCTTTTTTCCAGTCTAATTTTAATAATAATAATAATAATAATAAAATATTTGACTAAAAATAAATTAGTCAAGAGAAGGAAGGGGTCAAGACCCACTAATACCCATCCTTGAATTTAAGAAATAAACTAAAACACAGCCCGGAGGAGAGAGCAGGTTGGAGGGGGAATTTCATATAGAAAGTTGGACATGTTCAGGCCTTTTTAGGAATTTGGTAAGTGCAACCGATGCAAGGTTTTGTCGAAAGGTAGCCACGTTCTTGCTAGTAACTAGTGTGTCAGGTAGGGAGTTCCATACCCGAATGACTCTAATAGAAAAAAAACTACGTCTGGACTCAGTAAGAAATGTCGGACAAGCAAGCTTAAGTGAGTGGCCTCGAGTGGACAGAGCCGGACTGGCATCGAAGAACGGCAGATCAATGCCCACATGGCCATTTAGGATCCTGAATGTTAGGATAAGATCGAACTTCAACCTGCGAAGTTCCAGAGAGTCGAGGCCAAGAAGGGATAACCTTTTCGCGTATGAGATTTTCTCAAAGCCTCTAAGGCTCTTGGTAAAGCGGCGCTGGACGCGCTCAACCATATCAACGTCCTTTAGTAGGGAAGGAGACCAGACCGGAGTCGCATATTCAAGAAGAGGTCAGACGAACACCTTAAAGGCCCACAGCTTAATGTCCCTGTTTCCGGAAATGAAACAACGATTTATGATAGCCAGATGACGGTATGCAGAGGCTGTCACCTTAGCACAGTGGAGTGAAGGTTTAAGGTTGGTAGTAAACCAAACACCAAGATCACGAATGTCGGAAGTGCAAGGGAGGGGCTCGCCATTAATTGAGTACGCAATACAAGCGTTAGAATTACCAATACAGAATGCCTGGCATTTGGCATCAGATAGCGGCAATTTCCAAGTCAATGCCCAATCATGGATATGATCAGCAATGGTCTGGACATGAACACTATCAGCCAGTCTAATGACCTCCGAACTAATGTTTCCTCTTCCGTTTCTTGAGCTTGAGCTTTACTTTTACTAGCTGCTTTTTTCTCTAGTCTAGTCACTCTCTCCTTATCCGTTTCTTGAGCTTGAGCTTTTCTTCTACTTGCGGCTTTTTTCTCTAGTCTAGCCACTCTTTGCTCCTCCGTTTCTTGAGCTTGAGCTTTTCTCTTTCTAGCGGCTATTTTCTTTAACCTATCTTCTGTCTGCGATTCTGTTTCCTGCGTGCAACATTTACTCTTACTAGTAGCATCTTTCTTCAACCTAGCTTCTCTCCGCGCCTCAGTTTCTAGCGCGCGAGTTTTTTTCTTGCTGACAGCGTCTTTCTTTCTAATCTCCTTCTTCCACGCCTCAAAATCCTCCAACTTTTTACGGCGGTTCTCCAATATGGCAAACCTGCGGACGGCCTTCTCGTTCTCCTCGGCTATTTTTGCTTCTGTCAGTATTTGTGCTTCTCGCTCTTCTAACTGGACGGACAATTTTTTTTCTCCCTCTTCGTCGCTCATCACGTCTACGTCCGAGTCGAAATCGTCCTCGTACTCTTTCCACGCGCCCTAGTCGTAGTAGCCGATAGCTAGAGTGTCTTCTCCATTTTCCAAGATGAACCTCTTGTCGTCGTACGGCGAGAGGAGAGATTTGGATATTCTGACGGTGCTCAGCTCGTGGCCAACGCTGGAAATCATGGCCCAGCTTCCCTTCTGTGGAGGTGCAGTGGAGTTTAGAGCCGCTTCGTAGTCGTCGAAGCTCAAATGTTTCTTCACGAATGAGCTTTGGATGCTCTTGGCCTTCTTGATATTCTCTTTTTTCAGAGGTTTAATCGAATACATTTTTGGCCTGAGTCCGATGAACTCTAAGATGGGAACGCCTCCCATTTCGTCTTTCATTTTCCCCAGTACTTGTTTGTTCGTGCTGAAGAAGAGGGGATGATTCGACGGGTAGTTGCTCGTGTCGAAACGGTGTTTGTCAGTGAGGATGTCTCGGTAAATGTCCTCCGTTTCGATTTCGTAGCAGAGGCTGTCCGTGTTCGTGAAAAGGAGTTTGGCACGGTCTTCGTACTTTGGCTGAATGTAGTCGTAGTGGAATTCGAACATGAATAGTTTGGAGAGTTCCAATATGGTAAATCCGGAGTAGGTCGGAAGATCACACAGCGCACTACAAACGCGGCGGAAAAGTTGTACCAGGTTTTTGTTTAGGATCTTGAAGGATTCGGCGTGCGGTTGGGAGGTGTATTTCAGCGCCGTTTTCTCATCGGTACACAGCTTCACGTCGAGGCGACTTTGCTTATTCTCCATAGTTTTTCCAAACATCAAATTATTCAGCAATTTGAAGTAGTCTTTGGCGAAAGGAGCAGTCGCTTCTTGCCTTTTTGCGGTGTTGAATTCGATGTAGGATTTCATCCACGGTTTTTGGTTAAAGGCCAGGACACTTCTGATACGCCGAAGTACTAGTCCGTGCCGGTGGTAGACTTTCAAGTTCCTGTAGTGAAGGATGTACCTCTTCTTGTGCAGAAGGTTCGGGACGAGTTTGGTGTTGGAAGAGGATTTGATCTAGTGATTCAAATCTTCCGCCAGATTCAGAGAATAAGGGGGAATCAGCTCCTTTCCAATATCGATCTTCTCTGGAGCTAGTGGATAATCATTGTGCACGTCGTGCAACTCTTTGGGGGTACTCGAGGTCAACTTCCAGTATATACCCCACGTCGGCATCGTCCGGTACGTTGTCTGCGTCCAAAGTCCTGATTTCCTCCCTGGTTAGGTAGCGGAACTTGTCGTAGGGAAGCTGAGTGCACATGGCAAAACCGTAGAGGTTGTTCATATCCCAGTCCATTATGTATAGGGAGGGTTTGCTAGGGACGTAAAGAGGCAGGTACTTGTTATTGACTTTCGAATGCCTCTTTGCGACGAACGAAACTTCTCCTCTGGTGCCGAAGATATAAGATTGTGCTTTCCGGCATGCGTGAATAGCTCCAATTCGGGCTCCTGCATCCTAAGGAGAGCTGCCCAGCTGAATCCTGGAGTGGATATGTAATAACATGGGTCTAGGTTGTTGTTTTCGAGGCATAATTTTCGGAAATCATGAAAGACGTCGGCGAGCAGGAAAACGTTCGTCATTTGGTATATCTTGTGATAGGTTCGGGATACCTTCGATTTCATTCTCAGCCAGAGGTTAAGTGCCCGCACATACTCGTCTCCCGCCAACTTCCCGTCTTTCAACCGGGAGTAGAACGCGTGTCTCGACGGCAGTTCATCTTCGTCGAAAACGGACATGTCGCTCATGTATTCGTACGGGTAAACGCCCTTCTGCGTTAAAAGGTTCAGCGCCCTTTCCCGGGTGGTTTCCTCCGTAAACCACGCAGATTTCAATCCAGAGTCTAATGCTGCCTCGAGGATGGGGAAGCCGTATTGTCGTTCCTGCGGTTCTTCACCAGAGTATCCAGAGAAGCGTTTAAGAAGTTGACGCTATCTATAAAACGAAGGTTTATCTTGCTGACATCATCCTTAATTGTTATGGTCTCAAACCTCTCGTTGTTGCGAGCAATAACATCTACTTTTCCCGGAAACTTGTGGACTGCGGGTACTAGAAGGTGCATGTCGTACCCTTCCAGGGGATGGGACGACGGGACTGGTTTTTCTTTCTCGAGCGATTAGGTTACAGTTTGGATGAGCAGCTCCTCTAAATTTCCCGCTGATGTGGCAATCATCCCTCACCTTATTGTCGACGAGCCGTAGAGTGACGGAGCTTGCCAGTCCTCGATTTGCCTGTTGGCCTTGGGCAGAGCTTACCTCCTGGCGCCGTTACACGATGGGCCTTGGTTCGTTGGGACATGGGATCCTCATATTATCATCCCCATCGTCCTGGCGTTTATCAACTTGACCCCTTAGGCTTGTCTTGCGTCTGATGTCCTTTTGCCCTCAGGTTCATTTAGTGCTGGGGGTGATCAGTGGAATATTGTGGCCTCTTTCTTTATATAAGAATTTGCTATGCAATATAATGCTATGTTAAATATTGTATATAAAATTGTGTGAAAGGCTTCCCACGCATGCGTGAACCTAAATTCTCGTGCTAGGCTTTCCTTTGGTTATTTTCTTCTCTTCTCTACTTTTGCTCGACCAACGCAGACCGATTTAGGATCTGCTCTTCTGGCCTTATGCACGTCGGGCCTATTCAAAATTAGGACTACTTTTCTGAAGGAAAGTCTAAAAGGTTTTTAGGCGAACGTTCAATGACATCCACCACCGAAATGCTGTAAGTCGTGGCAAGCCTTCTAACTTCCTTCATCCAACCATGCCATACAAATAAACTCCAGATGCAACTGTCAGATGCACTGTCATAAATTAGACAGTGTTGCAAATAGTTTGATGGTTCAGCATCCAGAAGAAAATGAAGTTTTAAAGATTATCAAAGGAATAAAAGCTACAGGCGCAATTGGTGAAGATGGATTCTTGATGGAAAATTTTAAGAATGCTGCTGAAAATAGTGCCAAATGTATTAGTTATTTAATTAACTGTATTATTGATACCGAAACATGGCCAGATAAACTAAAAACACAAATAATCAGGCCTATTTACAAAAAAGGTACTAAACAAAAATACGATAATTACAGGCCAATTGCGATACTACCTTCAATCAATAAAATTATCGAAAAGTTTTTTGCAAACAGCATTACAAAATTTATTGGGAAATATAAAATTTATTCAAAAAAACAATACGGTTTTCAAAAACAAAAAGGTACTGATGACGCACTAAGTTATATCAATGAATTCACTACAAATGCATTAAATGAAGGAAAATATGTTGGATTAGTGCTGATTGATTTACAAAAGGCATTCGACACAGTTGATCACAGCATTCTGTTTGATAAACTCATAAATAATGGCTTTCGTGGAAACATTTTCAATATTTTGCAAAGCTATTTAACTGACAGAACCTCAATTACTAAAATTGGCAAAGTAAAAAGTGATACTTGCAGATGTGAGTCTGGTATCCCTCAAGGATCTGTATTGGGACCAATTTTATTTTTACTTTATATTAATGACCTCGCAAACGATATTAATTTAGTATTATTTGCTGATGATATCTGTTTATTAGCAAGTGATTTTAATTATTCCAAAATGATGCAGAAATTACAAAAGGAATTTGACAAGGTCCAAACTTGGTGTTACACTAATGAGGTATTCATTAGCGAGGAAAAAACCATACAGATTGATATCAAATCCAGCCATAATCAAGTCAAAGAAAATATTGCCCTACACCTTTACAAAAATCCGTTTACTCAAATTGAATTCACAGACATAAAAAAAGCTACATCTGCAAAATACTTAGGGATATGCATCGATGAAAACTGGAAATTTGAAGAACACATTAATATGCTTATCAAAAAAATAAAACAAATTATGCCCAAAATCTATCATATCAGGTACATGTTGAATAATAAAAACAAACAGTTAATTTACGATGCTTTGGTGCAATCCAATGTTAGATATGGGATTGAAATTTATGGCAACGCAACAAAAACTTTGATGCTTAGGCTCCAAAAAACTCTTAATAGAATCATTAAAACATTGTTTATTACAGATCTTAAAAATAATAAAAAAACAAAAGAAATTATGAAGGAAAACAACTTAATGAATGTTGAGGATCTTAAAATCTACGTAACACTTCTAAAGTATTACTTTGCACTAAGTACGAAATATGATAAATTAAAACGTAGTACAATAGTCAGAAGAACAACTTTATCTACTCCACTCTGGAGAAACTTTTATGGAAAAATGCGAAAAAACTACTATGTAAATCATATGTTCAACAACCTCCCTGATAACTTGAAAAATATCAAAACATTTAATGAATTAAAAAACAAACTGAAAATAAACTTCTTGCTAGCAGGAAATGTCTCCTCAAACTCATAATACATACATTATTACATATGTGTATTTTAACAAACCACTGCACTATGATGATACTATTACTTTTTAGGTGATGATAATGTTGTTAATGTGTTATTCTTATTCTTAATGTACTTATTGCTTTTTAATGTTATTTTTCATTTATGTATAGAATTTTTACTTTGAAAATGTAATCTGTTGCTAACACAAATAAGCATCTTCTGCTTCGTGTTATCCTTAATTAAAATTAAAAAAAAAAAAAAAAAAAAAAAAAACTGATTTCAAACCTGGACGTATTTATTTCCAGTTTAACCAAATTTAACCAGAAGTGCGACGCCATTCGACTATAAATCCCAAATCCAACTCCTAGTCGCACTATTTGCGTGGCAACTCCTAGTCGCGCTATTTGATGCATCGGTGGTTCAGTGGTAGAATGCTCGTCTGCCACGCGGGCGGCCCGGGTTCGATTCCCGGCCGATGCATCAAATAGTGCCACTAGGAGCTGGATTTGGGATTTATAGTCGAACAGCGTCACACTTCTGGTTAAAGTTGGTTAAACTGGAAATAAATACGTCCAGGCTTGAAATCAGTTGCATCTGGAGTTTATTTGTATGGCATGGTTGGATGAAGGAAGTTAGAAGGCTTGCCACGACTTACAGCATTTCGGTGGTGGATGTCATTGAACGTTCGCCTAAAAACCTTTTAGACTTTCCTTCAGAAAAGTAGTCCTAATTTTGAATAGGCCCGACCTGCATAAGGCCAGAAGAGCAGATCCTAAATCGGTCCGCGTTGGTCGAGCAAAAGTAGAGAAGAGAGCAAAGAACCAAAGGAAAGCCTAGCACGAGAATTTAGGTTCACGCATGCGTGGGAAGCCTTTCACACAATTTTATATACAATATTTAACATAGCATTATATTGCATAGCAAATTCTTATATAAAGAAAGAGGCCACAATATTCCACTGATCACCCCCAGAGGCCCAGTGCAGCGGGGAGTGCCAGCACTAAATGAACCTGAGGGCACAAGGACATCAGACGCAAGACAAGCCTAAGGGGTCAAGTTGATAAACGCCAGGACGATGGGGATGATAATATGAGGGTCCCATGTCCCAACGAACCAAGGCCCATCATGTAACGGCGCCAGGAGGTAAGCTCTGCCCAAGGCCAACAGGCAAATCGAGGACTGGCAAGCTCCGTCACTCTAGCCGTACTTCCCCATCAATATTTGCTTTCTGGTAGCACTTTTTGAAAGCTTTCCCACAATAATGACAAACGGGAGCATTCTTGAAATCGGTTTCTTCAGACGAGGTGAGGTGGAGGGGTTTTACATTTTTCAGCAGGCTCGCGTAATATCGAGCTTCTTCTTGCATACATTTATAAAATACATCGACCGCGTCTTCTCCCAAATGGTACTTGTGACGTATAATCTTCTCGTCGTGTCCCCCAAGACGTAGCCGAAACTACAAGTAAGGTGTTGATGGATTTCGGTGGTTGAACTAGTCGAAGCATCGGGTTGAGCGGTCTGGACGGGGCGAAGGAGGCATTCAAAATCAGTGTATATGATGTGGGGGAAAGGATTTTGACGGCTAAAGTGCTTGAATGCGAGAGAGTTTTCTCCTGGCTTTTTGAATCTAAGAGCTTGTACGGGATTGATTTTGACGCATTCTTTCTTATGGGCCAGGAGCATCCATTCTCCTCCGAAACCGGCGAAACAGTTCCTACAATAGAATTTGGCGTGGGAGCCCGAACCTCGATAATGTAGAAAAGCAGCTACATCGGTAATGGCGCAGTAATGAGTGTTTAAGGTTTCCGAATCATCGTCGTCGTCATACGGATACAGAAGGTCATTCGGTAGTCCGTAAAAGTTTTTAGAGATGCGAAACGGGTGCAACTCCTCTTTGTAGCTGTAACCAATGATGTTGATTGATAGATCGTTTGCCTTTTCAAACTTGTCGATTTCGACGATGTTAGTAATGTAGGATAGCGTGGTAGTATCGAGCATATCCTCTAACTCGTGGTAATCTTCCGGGTCGACGGTGTCCAACTGCAAAGCCGCGGCCAGTACGGAATACAGAAATCATTTGTGATCGTCTAAATTTTGGACGTTCACAATCGCATTCTTCTTGCCAGCGAGCGCAAAGAGGGATGTACGACGATGCTCTCAGCGGCTTATACCTCGACACCCTGATAAGTAGGTTATGAATGCGAGATATAACCCAGCCGCTGCCCTGCTCGGCAAAAGCATCGATGGATTCTTGGATTTTTTCAAAAGCCTCGTCCAGCAGAGCGGGAATGTCGTTGGGATTGTGTATTTCAGAATATCTCGATCAGAATCCCGCTTGAATGAATGCTCCATCCCTAGCAAACTCTATGCCCAAGCTGAACTGGGCTTCGCAGTTTACAAGTTGGCGTAGACAAACTTCTAGCATAGCCTGCAGTGCCACACGTATAGATAGCAAGAATTGAAGCGAATCGCCGATGACACATTCTCCCACTAGGGGCATCTCGTATTGCCGGTGGCCCAATCCTTCATCTCGAGATGGGGTGACTGACTCTTGAGAAAGTCAGGTAGCTTGTCGTGGAAGCAAGTGCATTCTTCCGCATCAAATGGGTGATGGAACCGTAGATGTTCCCATAGCTCGGCTTGTAATGGGAAAATGGTAGCGCAGTACACACACGTGAAAGTTTTCTTATCCATTGTGAGACTGTAAAATATTTATCTGTTTTTATTATTAAGGAAAAAAATTGAGGAAGGAAAGGAAAGAAAATAATTTTTTTTAAATGTTTATTGCATCGAAATATTTTTACATGGGAAAAAAAAAGAAGGACATATTTATTTAAGATTGCTAATGTTGTCCGTCCAGCTGTTGTACTTGGAGTCATAGCCCTTCCATTTAACGAAGTAAAGCATTTCCCATCTTTTCCTTTCTTCTTACGCAATACTTGTTCTACTAAAAACAAATCGGGAACCAGAGTTTTTTGAAGTTCCGGTTCGTAAAAACCTCCGAGCACCGGTTCACCCAACTCGTCTTTTAGAAGATACGTAACTGGCTGAGTGTTTTGCACTTTGCGTATCGTGAAAACTTCGTTAGTAAAATTTTGCAGATACCCCTTATCAAAAATTTTCTTAACTTTAGAAATCCTGACTTTATTTCCTACGGCAAATTTGGGTTTGTTCAACAACTGTTTAGTACTAGTTCGTCTTAGCAACGGTTTGTGACGTTTGGTTACTTCCCTCGGTTTAAGTTTTGTGGAAGAATGAACCGTGTCATTGTAATAGGAAACTAACTCGTCGATAATGTGCGTCCACTCGTAAGTCCCCTGCCTGGTGAATCGTTTCCACAGTCGAGTTTTTAGGGTTCTGTTGAAACGTTCAACCACGCTCGCCTTCTTCTCAGAGTACATAGAGTACATATTGATGTTATGACGTCTAAGTAGGGCCTTGAAGTCTCTGTTGTAGAACTCGCTACCTAAATCAACTTGTAAATAATTTAGGGGGTGTCATTCCTCCGAGTATTTTCTTGAAAGCTTCAGTAACGTCTACGCCAGATTTAGATTTAATGGGAATGGCCCAAGCAAACTTGGACATGACGTTAATGCAGGTTAGTAAGTAGTTAAACCCTTTATTTAGGTTAGCGTAAGGTATCATTTCGACCAAGTCAGCCTGCCATAGATCGTTCATGTTCAGTACAATCACTGTCTATCTCGGAAAATTTTTTGGGTTGGTTTGTGAAGTTCTTTTACGAGTTGATCCATTTTTTTTATTTCCCATTTCGAACTTTAGTTTTGTTTTCATGATTTTCTTAACGATCGAAGCAGCTAGCTTTTCTCTCCACTCCAGAGAAGGATCATCAGGATCATCAGGATCATCAGGATCATCATTAGGACTTCATCAGCGGAATGCCGATTTTTTAAGTCCGAGCTCTCGGAGTAAGCGATGTTGTGTTCTTTGCACGCTTCGTCTAGTTTATTAATTCCCGGGTCTCCTCGGACCAATCTTTTTTCAAGTTTAGTTCCCGGACCGCAGTATTGGTAGCCCGGCAAATGCATTTCTAGAGGTAACTTATCTATGAGTAGGTTTACGATTCCTTTCCCAGACTTGATAAAGGAAGCTTTTTTCGTCCCGCACACCTCGCAAAATACAAGTTGCATCAGCCTGTTATTTTTTTGCGGTGATGATAACGGACGGCTCGGGCCCATCAGAAGTGCGACGTTTACATTTGACGCAGTACCTCATCTTGATATTTTTTGATTCCATGGTTCTTTGTTTTATATATGATTTTTTTTAACCTAAGCCTACATTTTGATAAGCCACCCTTTTTTACCGAGCAGTTATGATTTGTCTTTGCTGCATTTCTGATAAAATTTCGACCATCTCGTTTCTATGCCCGTCATGGCCGGCTAAACTAGACTTGTACAAAAGTCTCAGTCTGGTAATCAAATCATTAGGATTATCATAATATTTATATTCAACTCTACTAGCCGCTTTTTTAACCATACCCGTCCCTGTTTTCTTCATGTCTTCCCAAATCGGAGCGATAACAGTCCTGTATTTGGTGCTACGGTTAGATTTGGGTTTGTTCGTTTTTGGGTCGTTGTTCTGATAAATAGCGTTAGTATTTTTTAACATAGCCGCGTAAGCTGCTTTAACTTCCAGGGTGAGGGTAGTTTCTTTCAAATTTTTAAAAACTAGCAAATTCCAAAGCCCGCGTCTTCCCACGTATTGCTCCTCCTCGACCACTACATCATTCTCAAAGATTTTAACGACTTTATTGCCGAAGGTCAGCTCACCTTTTTTCTTATCGTACTGTAATCCGAATACTGGGTCAGTGTCTTGGGGATTTTCGAAAAATTTTATCAAGAAATATTTAGCAGTGTCTCCAATATTTTGACCAGGTAACAAACTATCGAGGGACCTTAGCGTTATGATGTTAGGAAGCTCAGGTGGGGTAGAAATGCGTCTAGCTTGCACTGCGGAATATGTAGGGGTGAGTTTTGGACCGGTGCTCGTTGTCGCGTATTCAGTTTTGGAGTGCGGTGGAATTTGCATTATAGGAGTTACAGCTGGACTTGAATATTGGGTGAGGCTGTAATCGAGAGATGTTTTCTGACTAGGTGCAGGGGAAGGTGAGAGAGCCAGTGATTCGTAGTCATCTTCGTAACTTTCTTCTTCATCACTACCTTCTTTGTAATTTTTAATCGGTGTAGTTTGTGTGGCTAGTGTTTTTAATCGGTTTAGTTTGCGTGGCTAGAGTGTTTTTAATCGGCGTAGTTTGTGTGGCTGCACCGAGGACCGGTCTCGGTTTCAGGGTGCTTACTACTGGTTTAAAAAAATCTTTTAGTGATTCTTCTTGTTCTCTCTCGCCCAAACGTTGATTTAAAAACTTTTTAGTTAAACGTCTTTTGGGTCTTGCGATTTCTCGTTTTGTCTCCATTCTTTCGTTTAATACGCAAAAACGAACGTTTATATCTGCCCTCGTTTAACGTTTTGTTAATTGCTAAAAACCCATAAGGCTTTTTCCAACAATTTTGACACAACGTTTTAAAATCTGAAAATTCCATGTCAGGGGTAACGTGATTTTCGTAAACGTGTTTCAAATTTAACTCATCTACCGGAAAAAAATTAATAAATTTGCATTGTCTCTAACCACTTGTTTAGGAATTCTCGTGTAGGACTGACTGCAATAAAAAACATCGGCGTTCGAATGACACCCCTGAGCGAAGTAACGTTCGATGTTTTTTTGCTTGTCCAAAAGGCAATCATCAAAAACAATCAGGTTTCGATAATTTGGGTCCAGTTCTTCGGGTGGAAATAAATCATTTTGAGAATCGTGAAAAAAAGCGACATTCCGTCCTATTATTTCCTCAATTTCAACAAATATAGACTGCAAAGCTTTGTACTTTGACTGACATAAAGTTTTACTTTAAATAAATAACCGGTCGTAGTCGAGCCATCTTTCATTACAGATGAAAGTAAACAATAAGTTAGTTTTTCCGCAATTTGCGGGTCCTATGATTAAACATCTGTTATTTGAAGGTAGAAATGGATGATTTTTAGGTTCTTCCTTAGGTACGAAAAAGTCATAGTTTTTAATTTCCATAGCTTTTTTTATTTACACATTTTTTTTACAAAGATACCAAACCCATCAAGTCTTCACCCGTAAATTTGTCGTTGGAAACATCTGAATGGGCTACTCCATAGTCTATGTTGCACCATCATTTAATGTTGCTGGGAGAATCATCAGTGACATACACTGCGGTAATTTTCCCGGTGACTTCTGTCAAGTTTAAAGTGTTGTAAGATGGCAAGTTAAACCAGGGTTTGTCGATAACATTTTTGTTAAGTTTCCCTCTAGTTTTGTGAATGTTCTCGTACTCCCAAGTTCTAAGACAGAGCGGTTTGTCTCTTTCGTTCACCTTTTCGCAAGAGGGGTAGCAGGGGTAAGCCGCGTGCATAGAATTGGGATAATTGAACGTAGTCAAGGACACAGGTTTATGCTCATTAAACTCGATCTCTAGTTTTTTACAGATGTACCTTTTTAGATTTTTTAACAGTTTTTGAGTTTCTGGGTCGCTGGGTGAAATCCAGCCTTTATATTTCGATTTTTCGTCCGAAACGGGAGTTCCCGGCCACTTTAAATCTTGAAACTGAATGGAAGGAGACAAGGAAAACTTTACACCATTGTTAATCTTTGTGCCTTTGTCATTCTTAACTTTCAGCAAGTTTTTTTGCAAGAGATTGGAAAGATTCATTTGCCATGATGGTTGAGACATTTTGAGGTTAATTATTTATTTTGAGATTAATTATTTATTTTGAGGTTCTTCCTTTTATTATATACGACAAATTTTTTAAAAATAAGCCTCATGGATACATTAAAAAAATATCTCGTATTTAAAAAAGGATGTCAGTCAATAAGTTTGAACAAGCATTGAAAAGGACGAGGGAGGGTGAAGTGATGGTAGTCGGTCCGAGAGGACAGCCGGGACTAGGATACGTTTTAACCCCCGAAAACAACTACGACATGCAAAGCAAGCGTGTAACTAAAGTAGAAGCTGCTATCGAACCTGAAGATGCGGTAATTTATTCTCAGATCGGTACTCTGGCAACGGACATTCAGAAACTTAAAACCGACTTGCCTCCTGCCATTACTCTTCTCTCCGAAGAGTTGGCTTCCGCCATTTCTAGTATGGAAAAAAATACGTTGTACGTAGATGATACTGACGGGAATTTCTAGGCGAGGAAGAAGCAAATTAAGGACATAGCTTTTGCCTGGCACGCTGATGACAGAAATTGCTTATTACAGGACGACCAAAAAGTATACTTCAACGCAACCCACAAGCCGATTAGAAATTTAAGCGAACCTACTTTACCGAACGATGCTGTTACTAAAGTATTTGTCGACAATAATTGCTTGTTACAAGACGAACAGAAAGAGCACTTCAATGCGGCGAACAAACAGAATAGAAACCTAAGCGAACCGACTTTGCCGAGTGATGCGGCTACGAAGAAATTTGTGCATGAAAACAGTTTCACGCTGATCAGTTTCAGCATGAAAAGCCCTTTAAAAAACGACCGATTGGTTCATTAATTCCGGTCCCCTCGCGAGCTTCGTGTGTATGAGTTCAGGTTTAATTTATAAAGCAATTTTCTACTGCAGCGATCCGAGCGTTCTGCTAATTGCTAAATGTAAAATAGGTATGAGAGCTCTTTACATTATGAAAGTAAAGGGAGAACATTCGACAGTTACCGTTTTAGAAAATCCTCACGTAATAGAAAAAAATTTGTCCATCGCGGTTGAGGCATTCGAAGAGTTTCACCCAGAAGACGTTTATTTCCAGTTAGATTTGCACGTAACTTTTCAATAGATGACTCGTCTCATCCTATCTAAAACGGCTTCATAATTATGTACCTTAGAGAAGGCACTTAGGAAAAATAAGCAAAAGTGACCGCACCAAATCTGGTCAAAGTTTTGTACGCTTTGTAATTGTATTTTATTCCCGGTCCCAATTAGTTTGCCACAGACCGGGGAGGACCCATGTTGCCAAAACTGTTGAAATAACAAGGTTCCCCCGAAACGGTAGAATAGGCGACCCAATGACTTCCGTCTCCATCTTGGAAATCTTCCAAGTTTACGATTCCGTTTTCACCAGTAGGCCAAAGTTTTAAGGGAAGCATGTCTTTACTAAAAGTACCTCTGAATTTTGGAATTTTCATTACTCTAGCCAATCTATTTAAATCAAAGTTTGTTAAAGGTTTATTAAAGTCGATTAAACCTTGGGTGGTCTTAAATAAAGACCTCTGCCATGGGGTAATTTTTTTTGCTTCTTTTTTTGATTAATTTTTTTCTTCGAGCCAGAACCTTCCACTTGCTTGTGATGGCGCACGAGTTCAGCCAGAATTTTTGCATCGTTTTATGCTTTTTTTAACAGCAGATACCACTCCCGCTGTCCCTCCCGCCAACCCTCCAATCCCGGCTAAAATCGGTCCTAGCAATGCCAACGGCAAAAAGCCGCCTTTCTTTTTCGTGATCTTGTTTTGAGCGCCATATTATCATTTTTATTATTATTATTTAATAAACAACTTCGACTTTGCCTCTGTCCAACTTTAGATTCATTTTCCTGTCTCCAATGAGCATAGCGTGACAAGTAGTATTAGCTGGAACTGCTGTTCTAAACTTCAGTTTGACTTGTATGTCCACGATACCAGATTGAAGCCTCTCGGACTGTTTGGAGCAATCCAACACCACGAGAGGATAGGCTTTCTTGAACTGAAGCAAGTCGAAACTCAGGTCGTTGGTGTCGTAGCACAATTGCCTAAATTGCTGCGCCATTCTGTACAAGCCGACTTACTCTTCAGTAGCATAATTTGCGTTCAAATCGAGAAACGGGTAACTTTCTGAATTTAGAGTCACGTGAGTATCTTGCAGACTGCAGTGGTCAAACACGCCAGGATTTTTGACTAAAGAGTCCTGCCTGTTAGTTTGAAAAGCTAGAACTATCCACCTAGGTTTTTCGACAGCGGAAGTTGTGAGCACGCGCCAGGTGAAGCTGGTGTTTTGAGGGAGCACACAGCTATCATAATGCCAATGCCTAAATCCTAAATCCACGGTCGCTCCGTGGTCGATGAGATTGTAGAGTTTAAGTTTCTGGTCGTCCAAATCAGTGACATGTGGAACGATCCGGCTGATGCTATTCAGAACGACTTTGCCATTGGCCGCGGCCGCTGCTTTGAAGATGGCATTCGTGTCGCTCGCTCTCATGAGTGTGAGCACATGTTTAGTTCCGTAGATTAACTTATCATAATTTTCGAAAAATCCCATGATGTGTTTCAGAGGGATGGCGAATGTAAAGCTTCCCTTGGGAGTTGTTTCAACAATGATGGACGCGTGCCGCTCTTTGTTTCCCAAGTTGTCTGTTAGTTCACCAGCGACTGAAGCCGCACTATCCAGCGCCCAGCACTGGCTGAGCAGAGCCAGTTACTCCGCCGAGCCGTAGGTGAGCAGTCCTTTCATTAGGGTACCGAACCCCGGATAATTTAACTCGTCGACTTGTTTATCACCGAGATGGTATTTGATGTTAGAAAACGGGAGCATGGGAGCATTATTAATAAGACTAGCTACGTCAGCATCCGTGTAAGCCGAGTCATCATCCTTCAGTAACCTCCCTTTAATCAGGAGGTAGCTGTTGGCAACGTGCAAAATAAATCTTGGTTTTCAACATGGATTCGGAATTCTAAATTTACGTTGTTGAGATTGGTGCCAACAATAGGATTGTATTCGTGGTAGGTGTAAGACTCGACCGATGAATCATACACCAAAGGTTCGTTGATTTCTAAGTAATCTTCTACTACACTCATTTTCTGGGTGTTGTTATGAATTTGATGAAAGCTTTGTTTCTAGGCGTCAAACCGTTTGTTTTTTTTATTATTAGAGTTAAAATTAAGAAAGAGTCCTTTCCCTTTTTTTCCAAGCACGAGCATTTTTATCCTTTTTTTTTAAAGTTTAACTTGTAGATCTCAAATGAAGACGCATCGTGAGCGTCTCACCATTTAAATCCAACGAACTTTGTAGTAACTGGGAGGTAAATTAAATTATGACGGGACTCTATGATTTTGAAACAGGGAGGGGAATTGGGAAAAAAGGAGTATAAAGTGGGCTGAGTGTCGTTGTTTAGATACGAATTGCCGACGATATCCACGTGTACGAAAATTGTGTTGATGCTCATAATGTCGACTGTATTTTGACTTTCTCGACTTCTCACGTAGTTGACCAAGTCAAGCCCCAAAACTGGAACCAAACTCTTATTGCCCGAAAAGGACAAGCCGTAGTTTGGATCGGTAATTATCAAGTTGGTTCTTAAAGTGTTTAGATTCGGGAGAATCGTAATAGCATCCTTGCTGTGCCCATTTGCAGCTATCACCGACTTGAGAAATTTATTCAAATCTTCGATTTCGTAAGCCCCCGGGGTGACTAACACTTTGTGCCAGAAGCCCCAGCATTGGTCGTGTGTTGAATTTCATTATTTTTTGAGGTGATGTTATGAATGCTATTGTACGTATCTAAATTAAGCAGAGCCAATTCGTAATTTTTTTCAGAGTCCAAATGAATGGGAGTGTTTAGATTAATTCTCAAATCAGAGTCTTTGCCGGAGAGAATAATTGAACAGGAATCCATGATGTTATCTTTTTTTTAAAAGGCGAAAAGCAGAAAAAAAAAGTGAACAGCACTCGCATGACCCCTCGATTTTGGGAACCCCCAAAATGTTGCTCATTCGTCATTTCTAGACTTTGAAGCATTTTAGAGTTACCACAATGTGAAAGCTCAAAAAGCATCTGAATGACC
>JAHWFP010235766.1:84371-127918 GCA_023313725.1 Lithobius niger
GCCTTAAAGCGTTTTAGAGTTACCACAATGTGAAAGCTCAAAAAGCAACTGCATGACCTCTCCAGTTCCCCCAAAATGTTGCTAATTCGTCATTTTTACAGTTTGAAACATTCGAGAGCTTTTTAAAGTAATCACAATGTGAAAGCTCACAGAGCATTCACACGACCCCTCCAGTTTTGGTACCCCCAAAATGTTGCTCATTCGTCATTTTCATGCCTTAAAGCATTTTAGAGTTACCACAATATGAAAGCTCAAAAAGCATCTGCTTACCCCTCCAGTTTTGGGAACCCCTAAAATGTTGCTCATTCGTCATTTTCACGCTTTAAAGCATTTTAGAGTTACCACAATGTGAAAGCTCTTTGCATGACCTCTCTAGTTTCCCCTCCAAATGTTGCTAATTCGTCACTTTTTACAGTTTGAAGCACTCGAGAGCTTTTTAAAGTAATCATAATGTGAAAGCTCACAGAGCATTCGCGCCACCCTTCCAGTTTTGGTACCCCCCAAACTGCTGCTAATTCGTGATTTTTCCGCTTTGAAAGCTTTTTTAGAGTTCTTACAATGCCCCAAAAGCATTAGAACTACCCCCACGGATGACCTTCCCGCTCGGAGTTGACAAAAGGACTCATGTAGCGAAAAGACATTTTTTGGTAGCAAAAAGGCATTTTTCTCATGGATGACCTCCACCCATCTTGGCTATGGCCGTACTTCCAGTATGCAAAAAGATAACAAAAAGCACTCCTCCTCCAGATGGACGAAATCATGCACGCTGGAGCGATTTTTTTTAGGGTCTATTTATGCAGAATTCCCGCGTGGGAAGCGATTTTTTTTTTGAGGGAGGCAGCACCTCCTCTAGATTGATGAAAACGGGAAAAAAGCCTCCAGATCAAAAAAAATCGTGCGCGGGAAGCGATTTTTTTTTAAAGATTCATTTATGCACACAACCCCTCCTCCAGATCGATGAAAACGGGAAAGAAGACAGCACCCTCATCCAGATCTACAAAAAATCGCGCGCGGGAGGGTCTATTTATGCAATCACAAACCCCTCCTCCAGATTGACGAAATAAGGTGCCAAACTTCACTCCCCACCCTCCTCCAGATCGACAAAAAATCCCGCGCGGTAAGCAATTTTTAAGGGTCCATTTATACTAAAATCCCCCGCGCGGAAAGCATGTTTTTTTCGGGGGGGTGGAGCGATCTGTCCTCATATCGCAAATCCCTACTCGCAAATCCCTCTTCTCCAGCACTTTTCCCTCCTTCTCCAGATCGACAAAATGGAAAAAAGTAGCAAAAAGCACTTTCCCCCCTCCTCCAGATCGACAAAAAATCGCGCGCCCTCCCTCCTCCAGATCGACAAAAAAATCGCGCGCGGGAAGCGGGTTTTTCGAGGTGGAGGGGTTTGTCTTGTCTGACCTCATATCGCAAATCACCACTACTCAGATGATGTGCAAAGAAGGCGCCAGGTCGCATTTTAGCCGAAGGAGTGCCAGATCTTCGGCAGGTGATGGGAAAAGAAGGCTATTTTAGCTGAAGGCATGTACCTAGCGTGCGGCCACGTGGGAAAGGCTTCACGCTCGGCCAAGGCATGAGGCGGCCATGGCTTTTGAGACTGAATGCTCGCATTTTAACCGAAGGAGTGCCAGACCTAGGGCAGATGATGGGAAAAGTAGGCGCCAAGTCGCATTTTAGCCGAAGGAGTGCCAGACCTTGGGCAGATGATGGGAAAAGAAGGCGCCAAGTTGCAATTTAGCCGAAGGAGTGCCAGACCTTGGGCAGATGATGGGAAAAGAAGGCGCCTGGACACATTTTAGCCGAAGGCCATGCCGCAAATGGTCTGGAGACGAGAGCCGATCACGGCCCGAAGGTAGGCTGGCAACCAAAGGCGTAAAGGCTTGCACGCAATGCCGCTCCTCGGTGCCGAAAGATTTTTTGGTAGGCAACGCTAGGTGCACTCACGAACTTTGCGAGGCCGAACCTGTTTTTGCAACCGATCGAAGCAGGATTTGTTCAGGGCTTTGGTTACTCCATGCTGCCAAACCGCACTTTGGCACGGGTTAGAGAATCTCGTTTTCGTTAGTAGGAATCCCTTTCTTTTGCATTAGCAACGCTGATGTAAGGGTCCAAATCATAGGTATAGAGGGCAAGTTGGAGAGACCGAAAAACCATGGTACGCTGCATACATGTCGGACCTTGGGTAATTGAAGTAGATATGTGATACGAAAGGGCTTTTGGCAGAATGAGTGCATGTTTGGACGGAGGAATGCCTGATCTTCGGCAGATGCTGGGAAAAGAAGGCGCCAAGTCGCATTTTAGCCGAAGGAGTGCCAGATCTTCAGCAAAGAAGGTCAGAAAGCCCTTTGGTGTCGGCGAAGTGATGATGAAAACTTGAGCAGCAGGGTCAGAAGGCGATGCTGATGAGTTAGAGTGCCCGATGATTCAAAGTATGAGGGCATGAACGTTAGCGGCCCAGCCCTACTGTAATCTTGCTCCGTCGGTCTTCGGGCCATGGGCGGGAAGGCAAGGGTAGCATGCTGAGCAAGAGACTGGACGGAGATGAGGGCTGATGAATGAGTGCCCGATGATTCAAAGTATGAGGGCATGAAGGTAGATCCTGACACCTTCTGACTTTCCAGTGCTGATAGAGATCGGCCCCTCGTGGTTACGTTATCTTGACGTGCACTTAATGAAAGTCGAGACGTGGTTTGAAAGCAGTAGAAGCGAGACTTGGTGATTCCTGACACGTTCAGTGAGAAGCGAGTGACTTGCTGGTCCCGACACATTCAGTCTTTCCAGCACCGATAGAGATCGGCCCTTTGTGGCCTTGACGTGCACTAAATGAAAGCAGTGCTTGTGAACATCGGCCATGTCCTTGGTGAGTCTTTCCAGCACCGACAGAGATCGACCCTTCGTGGTTACGTGATCTTGACGTGCACAAAATGAAAGCAGTGTTTGTGACATCGGCCATGTCCTTGGCGTCAGTCTTTCCAGCACCGAAAGAGATCGTCCCTTCGTGGTTACGTGATCTTGACGTGCACTAAATGAAAGCAGTCCATGTCCTTGGCTTTCTTATTTGGGTGAAACTGGGAGTCCAAATTGCTTCTGCCTTGGTCTTAGGTTTAAATAACAGTCCTGATCAGGTCAGAACCTTACTATTACGACCGATGTTCTTGTAATCTGAAGCCCTAAGTAGTCCAAATGACTCGCGCTCACGAACACCAACACCAAGTTTAGCCACATGCTAACAAACTATGAAGGTTCAGACCTGCACTGGAGGAGAGAGAGAAAGCCCCGGTGAAAGAAACAGAGCATTGAAAAGTGGGCCGAAGGAATGCCATTTTCGAACGATGGTTCAGAAGATGGCCGAAGTAATGGGGAGAGCAGGTTGGCGCATCCGAAACAAACGGATGTGCTATTCTCCCATGGCAAGAAAACCTGCTGAGAGTCGAGGGTTCTGTTTAGCCGTGCAGACCCGCCGAATCGCTCTCAACCACCTCGGTGTCCTAATTTAAGGAGTACTGGGGTGGCAATGGTTACTGAGTCGCTTTCTGCGGTCTGAGTGCTCTACGTCTTCTTCGGATGGTTCGGGGGCACAAACGACAGGTTAGCTGCTACGATGACGGAGTGTGTTTACTTTTTTGGCTAGGGCACACAAAGTCGGCTAGCATCATCGGTCTGTGTTTACGTCTTGTTCGCATGGTTCGGGCACATGACTGGTGGTGCAGGCAGGTCAGGCCAGATTGGGTACTTTAAAGGAAGGAGTCCCTGGGTTCGCCTAAATTCCATCTTCTACGTAAACTTTGGTACTCGATGAATTATCCGGAGGAAAGGCAGCATGTCTTTTTATTTATTGCTTGCTGGAACTCCCGGGAACCCTGAAAGCAATGCCGGGGGTTAATATAAATTGTGTTCTTCCCTACCACAGAGGGATAAATGCGCTGTGGCACCAATTACGGCATCGAGCAGTGTCCTGCACATTGCCGAAGGCATGCACTAGGGAAGGGCGGCTGTCTCGTGCAGCTGTGTTCCTGACCGCGCTTCGGCGCAGCGTGCCTGAACCCATAAGTGATGGGATTGAGAGAGTTCTAAAAGATGATTTGGTTCTGTGATACCGTGTGACCGCACGTACGCAATAAATGAAAGTAAGATGGGCAAGTAGAGCTTGAAAGCTGAATGGAAAGTGGGGCTCTGCCAAAGTGGTGAGGGCAAACCTGGAGAAAACTGCAAAAGCCACAAATGCGCTCGGTACGAGAGACACCGCCTGTCCTCGTGACCAAAAAAAGTGTGACACAAAAGGACGATATTCAGAATTTGCTTGAGACTTACCTGCTGCTTTGTTGATCTTGCTGTGCGATGTTGCCGGAAGGTGTTAGCACTTGTGCTATAGATCCTTGGGCGGGCCTTTGATCCTTTGGCTTCGGCCTTAGAGGTTGGGTGTGTTGTGCACGGACCGCCGTCGAATGCATTTAAGAGACTGGTCTTGTACTGTGGATGAGCACTGACGCCTTGTCTGGGCCTAACGTAATCTTGCTCTGTCGGTCTTTGATTGTCCCGTGATTCTTCGGATGATTCGGGCACACTGGCTGCGTGGCGGGTACGGAAGGGTAGCATCCTAGGCATAGCTGATGAGCTTAGAAATGGTGTGGGACTGGCATCACTTGCGTAGTAGTCTAGCTGCCCCTCTTGCGCACATAACTGGTTCGAGATGTTGGCTCAGGCCTGTGAGTCTGGAGAGTCCTGCTGAAAGAGTCAGCGGCCTGGCCCTTTCATAAGCTTGCTCCGTCGGTCTTCGGGCTATGGACGGGTACGCAAGGGTAGCATGTCGGGCCGTGTTTGAGCTCGAGTAGGTGGATGATCCTAACCTGCTTGCTTTGCATGTCTCCGTCTTGGATTGGGAGTGCTCGAGTGGTGGGCGAAGTGGTTGTTGCTTTTTTGTTGTTCCCTGGGATGCGTTGACTGTGAGCGAATGGGTCTGGTGATGTGCTGTCAGAAAGCGCTTGAACGTTAACGGCTTGGCCCTACCATAAGCTTCCTCCGTCGGTCTTCGGGCTATGGACGGGTATGCAAGAGTAGCATGTTGAGTCGTGTTCAAGCTGGAGTATGCAGACGATCCTAACTTGCTTGTTCCACGTGCCTTCATGCTTCGGGTTGAGCTTATTAAGTGATAGGCCTATCGGCTGTGGCTCGTGTGTTCCTTGAGTTTGGGATGCCTTGGCTGTCGGCGAAATAGTCTGGTGATGTGCTACTGAAAGAGTTTGGTTCGGCTTGGCCCTACCGTAAGCTTCCTCCGTCGGTCTTTGGGCTATGGACTGGTACGCAAAGGTAGCATGTTGAGCCGTGTTCGAGATTGAGTAAGTAGATAATCCTAACTTTCTTGCTTTCATGCCTTTCTGTCTTGGGCTTGGAGTTCATGAGCTGTGGCTGAAATGTGAGGCTTTGTTTCTCTTCGGATGGATGTCGTTTGAGTAGTGGAAAAACGTGCCCTTGCGTATGGCCGGTGGCTTGCCGACTTGCTTCGTGGTCTGTGTGTCGCGCTCTCCTTCTCCGGAAGGTTGTGGGGTATGCGGGCTGCCGGCAATAAGGCTTGCCGTCGTGCTATTGTAGGAGGCCGTTGGTGATTAGTTACTGGTTGATCCTGCCAGTAGTGATACGGTAGTCTCAAAGATTAAGCCATGCATGTCCAAGTTCATGCCGAATCAAGGTGAAACCGCGAATGGCTCTTTAAATCAGTTATGGTTCCTTAGATCGTACCATCCTACTTGGATAACTGTGGTAATTCTAGAGCTAATACATGCCGACCAGCTCCGACCTTCGGGGACGAGCGCTTTTATTTGAACAAGACCAATACGGATCCGCAAGGGTTCGTTCCCATTTGGTGACACTGGATAACTTGGAGCCGATCGCACGGCCTTAGCATCGGCGACGAATCTTTCAAATGTCGGCCTTATCAACTGTCGATGGTAGGTTATGCGCCTACCATGGTTTTTACGGGTAACGGGGAATCATGGTTTGATTCCGGAGTGGGAGCCTGAGAAACAGCTGCTACATCAAAGGAAGGCAGCAGGCACGCAAATTACCCACTCCCAGCACGGGGAGGTAGTTATGAGACGTACAAGTCAGTCCTGGCTGGCCTTTCTCTTCGCTGGTGTGATACCGACCATAAATACGTCAGAGAAATATTGGAGGGCAAGACTGGTGCCAGCAGCCGCGGTAATGCCAGCTCCAATAGCGTATATTAGAATTGTTGCGGTTAAAAAGCTCGTAGTTGGATCTTGGCTTCGAGGCGGCTGGTCACCTTTGGTTACAATTGCCGTCCTCGTAGCCTCACGATCAGATTGTCGTGGCAACAACTGGCACGGCAGGCTAGTGACGATTTTACTTTGAACAAATTAGAGTGCTCCAAGCAGGCAAGTCCACGCCCCAATAGCCAAGCATGGAATAATGGAATAGGACCTCGGTTCTATTTTGTTGGTTTTCGGAACCCGAGGTAATGATTAATAGGGACAGACGGGGGCATTCGTACCACGGCGCGAGAGGTGAAATTTTTGGACCGCTGTGGGACGTACCGAAGCGAAAGCGTTTGCCAAGAATGTTTTCATTAATCAAGAATGAAAGTTAGAGGATCGAAGGCGATCAGATACCGCCCTAGTTCTAACCATAAACGATGCCGAGCAGCAATCCGCCGGGTTACTCCTATGACTCGGCGAGCAGCTTCCGGGAAACCAAAGCCTTTGGGTTCCGGGGGAAGTATGGTTGACGGAAGGGTACCACAAGGAGTGCAGCCTGCGGCTTAATTCGACTCATCACGGGAAAACTCACCCGGCCCGGACACTGGAACGATTGACAGATTGAGAGCTCTTTCTGGATTCAGTGGGTGGTGCTGCATGATTGTATAGCCACTGGCGTGAGTTGGCGGTTAATTCCGCACGAAACTGGCGTGACTCTCGCCTTTAAATAGACTCGGTAGCAGCCGAGAAGACTAAGGTCGACTTCTTAAAGGGGTTTCTGGCGTTAAAGTCGCATGAAAGAGAGCCAGTACAGATCTGTGATGCCCTTAGATGTCCGGGGCCGCACGCGCGCTACAGTGGACGATTCAAAGAGTTTCCTGGTCCGAGAGGACTCTGGGAAATCTTAGAATATCGTTCGTGGTTGTGATCGGGGTCTGAAATTCTTCCCGTGAACCAGGAATTCCCAGTAGGCGCGAGTCAGCATCTCATGTCAAATATGTCCCTGCCCTTTGTACACACCGCCCATCGCTACAACCCATTGATGACTAGTTGAGTACCTAGGACTGAGGTGGCTGCGGTGGCCCTCGTGTCATTCTGCTCCATGTTGGAACGAGGGGTGAAACTTGTCTTCGTGAGTAAGTAAAAGTCGTAACAAGGTTTCCGAAGGTGAACCTGCGGAAGGATCACTGACAAGCATCTCATGCTCCACCATGGGTGTCCTAAGGAAATGATCATCCCTAATGGGAGGAATTCGAACGCAATCAGGAAAAGCCACAGTGTCTAACCAGATGGGCGAAGTCCCTTTCCTTGTCGTCGTCTGGGACTTGGGACTGGGGAAACCCAGAGGGTACCAGTCTGGCCCGCCTTGTGCGAGTCGGCTCTCACCGGGCTGCGGGACGGCGTGAAGCTGTATCGATCACTGCGGTGGGAATAGCATCCCTTTGGTCTTTTCCGAAAGTTCGAGATTGGATTGATCCCATTCGGGGGTCTCGGCGGGGTTCTTATACCGAGTGTCGTGCTTGGAGAGAGTTCGTGGCTCGTCCACGAATGAAGTTTAAAGATGTTCTGCCCCATCAATCCCATTTGGCGAAAGCTACTGGGCAATGTTGCTGAGCTGCTGTTGGTTGTTTGCTGCTCTGTGTCTGGGGAACATCGATGTCGAATGCGAGAATCGGAAAGAGAGAAGTAACCCAGGGCCTGCCAATAATAATGCTCCGTCAGGTCTTTGATCATCCCGTGATTCTCCGGAATCTCTCGGGCGCACTGGCTGTGCGGCGGGTACGCAATCGGCAGTATACTGGACTTGCGAAGAGAGAGAGAGAGAGGTAACCCAGGGCCTACCAATAATGTTGCTCCTCAGGTTTTTGATCATCCCGTGATTCTTCGGAATCTCTCGGGCGCACTGGCTATGCGGCGGGTACGCAATCGGTAGAATACTAGGCTTGTGGCGAGAAAGATCCCGATTCCCTTCGGTGTCCCTGTGACTTGGATGTGGAGTAGTCGTCATTGTGTTTGCTGGTGTCGGTCTTGCACTGTGCATTGGTGAAGCGATCAGTTAGGGCAGATGGCAGTGTCGTGCGAGTCGTAGGGATTAGTTCTTGTGACTAAACCTGAGTGGCGCAAAACCGTAAGGTGTGAGATCCGTCAAACCTGGACGGCGTATCACCATCCCACTTCGACCAGGCGGGATGATAGCACGGCATAACTTGGCATTGGTTGGTTTGTTGGTGTGCGGCATGTGGGTCTTTTGTTTTAAGGGAGGTTGGAGCCGTTGGACTAGTAGCGATACTTCGGTGATGCGTTGGTGGGTCCTCGCCTTCAGGTTTGGATCTGCCATCCTGATCTGGAGTGGAGCCATTGGACCGGTGGCAAAAGACTTGGCTGATAAGCACTGTGGTCCCGACGTTCTAGGCTGGTCGAGCTGTTTGGACTGGAGGCGACGCTTTGGTGGTGAACGACGGATCCCCCTTGCCTTCGTGCTGGCAGATCCCCGTTCTAAATCGGAGTCGACCTTTCGGACCGAGTTGCGACACTGGTGCAAACGTAAGCTGTTCCATTGACGATCCCCCAGTTTTCTTGTGAGGATGGATCCCTTGCCATAGGTACGACGTTTCGTTCTAAGCTTGTCGAGCGTTTGGACTAGTGGCTTTGGTGGAGATCAGTACGCCTTTCTAAACCGGCTGTTGGACCGAGTAAGCAAGACGAGTGGTGGGCATTCTCGCCCTTTGGCTACACTGTTCCGAACTGGTCGAGCTGTTTCGATTAGTTGGCTTTGGTTGTGGGTCTTGCCGGCGGACCTGATTCCTCAGTCAAACTTGACCGAATTGCGAGACTGGTGATGAGCTGTGTAAGTCCTCGATGTTGGGCTCGATGTTCTAAACTAGGTTGGAGCTGTTTGGACTAGTGGCTTTGCTTGGTGAAGATTGGGACGCCTTTCTAAACTGGGTTGAGCTGTTGGACTGAGTAGCAATGACTTGGTGGTGAGCACTCGTTCCCCTTGAGGGTGTGCTGTCTCTGAGCTGCCCCTCTTGTGCTCAGAACAGGTTCGAGAGGATGTTGACTGCAGGCCTGTGAGTCTGGTGAGTCCTGCTGAAAGTGTTAGCGGCCTGGACCTGCCATAAGCTTGCTCCGTCGGTCTTTGGGCTATGGACGGGTACGCAAGGGTAGCATGTCGGGCCGTGTTTGAGCTCGAGTAGGTGGACGATCCTAACTTGCTTTCTTTGCATGTCTCCGTCTTGGATTGGGAGTGCTCGAGTGGTGGGCGAAGTGGTTGTTGCTTTTTGTTGTTCCCTGGGATGCGTTGACTGTGGGCGAACGGGTCTGGTGATGTGCTGTCAGAAATCGCTTGAACGTTAGCGGCTTGGCCCTACCATAAGCTTCCTCCGTTGGTCTTCGGACTATGGACGGGTACGCAAGGGTAGCATGTTGAGTCGTGTTCAAGCTGGAGTATGCGGACGATCCTAACTTGCTTGTTCCACGTGTCCGTGCCCCGGGTTGAGCTAATTAAGTGACAGCTGGGCGGTTCTGAGACCAGGATGTGTTGGCTGTGGGTGAAAGAGACTAATGATGTGCTGCTGAAAGAGTTTGGTGCGGCTTGGCCTTATCGTAAGCTTGCTCCGTCGGTCTTTGGGCTATGGACGGGTACGCATGGGTAGCATGTTGAGCCGTGTTCGAGCTTAAGTAAGTAGATGATCCTAACTCGATTGCCTCGTGCCTCTGTGTCTTGGATTTGGATTGGTCCCTGAGCTGGTCGGAGCAGTTGGACTAGTGGCAACGCTTCGGTAGCGAGTGGTAGGCCATTCCGAACTGGAGTTGAGCCGTTGGACCGGCAGCAAAGACTTGGCAACGATCAGCGTGACCCTACTGGCTGATTTGCCAGAGTCGTGTGCGTCTGAGCATTTCTGAGTTCAGGATGTGTTGGCTGTGGGCGAAAGAGTCTGGTGATGTGCTGCTGAAAGAGTTTAGTCCGGCTTAGCCCTACCATAATCTTATTCCGTCGGTCTTCGGGCTGCGGGCGGGCAGGTAAGGGTAGCATGCTGAGCCGTGTTCTGAGCTTTGAGTAAGAAGATGATCCTGACTCGTTGCCTTGTGCCTCTGTGTCTTGGATTAGGTGTGCCTTAGCCGCTCTGTGTCTGGGGAACATTGATGTCGAGTGCGAGAATCGGGTGTGAAAGACTGCGAGCCCGGGGCCTGCCATTTATGTTACTTCATCAGGGCTTTGATCGTCCCGTGATTCTTCGGAATCTCTCGGGCGCACTGGCTATGTGGCGGGTAGGTTACAAGTAGTATACCGGGCTTGTAGTGTGTGAGCGAAGCCAGCCCAGGGCCTGCCATTTTTGTTACTCCGTCGGGCCTTTGATCGTCCCGTGATTCTTCGGAATCTCTCGGGCGCACTGGCTATTCGGCGGGTAGGTTACAGGTAGTATACTCTGCTTGGACTGTTTAAGTGAAAGAACGAACCCAGGGCCTGCCAATTATGTTACTCCGTCAGGTCTTTGATCGTTCCGTGATACGGCGGGTAGGTTACAGGTAGTTTACCGGGCTTGTTGCGAGAAAAAAATTCCCAATTCCCTTCGGTGTCTCTGTAACTTGGATGTTGAGTTGTTATTTGCTGGTGTTGGTCTTGTACTGTGCATCGGTGACGCTATCGGCCAAGTGGCAATGTCGTGCGAGTCGTAGGGTTTAGTTCTCGTGACTAAACCTGAGTGGTGCAAAACTGTGAGATCCGTCAAACCTGGACGGCACATCACCATCCCATCCAGGAAGGATGAGAGCACGGCATAACTCGGCATTGGTTGGCTTGTTGATGTGGACGGAGTGTGGGTCTTTTGCTCAAAGCTGGTTGCAGCCGTTGGACTAGTAGCGATACTTCGGTGATGCATTGGTGGGTCCTCACCTTCGGGCTTGGATCTGCCATCCTGATCTGGAGTGGAGCCATTGGACCGGTGGCAAAAGACTTGGCTGATCAGCACTGTGGTCCCGACGTTCTAGGCTGGTCGAGCTGTTTGGACTGGTGGCGACGCTTTGCTGGTGAGCGACGGATCCCCCTTGCCTTCGTGCCGGCAGATCCCCGTTCTAAACTGGAGTCGACCCTTCGGATCGAGTTGCGAGACTGGTGCAAACGTAAGCTGTCCTATCGACGATCCCCCAGTCTTATGAGGAATGGATCCCTTGCCTTTAGGTACGACGTTTCGTTCTAAGCTTGTCGAGCTGTTTGGACTAGTGGCTTTGGTGGAGATCGGCACGCCTTTCGAAACCGGCTCTTGGACTGAGTAAGCAAGACGAGTGGTGAGCACTCTCGTCCTTTGGGTACACTGTTCTGAACTGGTCGAGCTGTTTGGACTAGTGGCTTTGGCTGTGAGTCTTGCTGGCAGACTCCACTCCTCGTAAGTCAAACTGGACCGAATTGCGAGACTGGTGATGAGCTGTGTAAGTCCTCAATGTTGGGCTCGATGTTCTAAACTAGGTTGGAGCTGTTTGGACTAGTGGCTTTGCTTGGTGAATATTGGGACGCCTTTCTAAACTGGGTTGAGCTGTTGGACCGAGTAGCAAAGACTTGGTGGTGAGCAATCGTTTCCCTTCAGGGTGTGCTGTCTCTGAGCTGGTTGGAGCAGTTGGACTGTGGCGACGCTTTGGTGGTGAGCGACAGATCCCCCTTGCCTTCGTGCCGGCAGATCCCCGTTCTAAACTAGGGTTGAGCTGTTGGACCGAGTAGCAAAGACTTGGTGGTGAGCAGTCGTTTCCCTTGAGGGTGTGCTGGCTCTAAGCTGGTTGGAGCAGTTGGACTGTGGCAACGCTTTGGTGGTGAGCGACGGATCCCCCTTGCCTTCGTGCCGGCAGATCCCCGGTCTAAACTAGGGTTGAGCCGTTGGACCAGCAGCAAAGACTTGGCGACGAACAGCCTGGCCTCACCTTCGGGCTTGGAAGGTTCTAAGCTGTTTGAGTAATTTTGACTGGTGGCAACTCTTTGGCAGTGAGCTGTGGGTTCGTCCTGTGGCACACCTAGTGGCGATAGTGGCGGTGGGCCCTTTAAGCTCGGAGAGGTAGTAGCAGCAGTCTCTTGGAACTGGTCGGAGTAGTTAGACTAGAGGCTTCGTTTCGGTGACGAGTGGGATGCCATTCTGAACTGGAGCTGAGACCATTGGACCTGCAGCAAAGACTGGTTGGAACTTGTTGAAGAGCAGTAGTTTCAAGCGTTGCCGGTGCTAGACTAAAGTGGGTGTTTGACGAGACATTCATGAACTAGCTGTCTGGCTAGGTGTACGGTCGTTTTTTTCGACGAGCTCCGTCAAGGTTGGAGGTTGAAAAAGTGTAGTGATCCACCCGAGGCCCGACTTTCCTTCTGGTTTCGAAGGTTAGGCAATCGATGACTGTGGATCATGAGGGTGTGGTGGCGGGCCGAGACCACAAATCACTTAGTGACTAACTGACAAGCCTGAGGATGACCCTTACTGGATGATGACTTGGTGACTTTAGCATGTGGCTAAATCCAAAAAATGGGACTTTTTACTGAGGGATGGACTTGGTCTCGACCATCCCTGAATCAAAAAGAGACCCACATATAGCCAAGCTCCACAATGGAGGAGTTTAGCTATTTTTTCAAAAAAAATGGTGACGGTTAACATCTCAAAAAGAGAGCCACATATAGCCAAGCTCCTCAATGGTGGAGTTTGGCTTTTTTTCCCATAAAAATGGTGACGGTTAACATCTCAATACCCGAAGAATTTGGCTAAGTCCAGCTAGTGCCAGACCCAGCAATGAGGCAGGGTTTGGCTTTTTTTACCCTTAAATGGTGACGGTTAACATCGCAATACCCAGAGAATTTAGCTAAGTTCAAGTCTTGCCAGACCCTGCAATGAGGCAGGGGTTGGCTTTTTTTTACCCTTAAATGGTGACGGTGAATTTGGCTAAGTTCAAGTCTTGCCAGACCTGCAATGAGGCAGGGTTTGGTTTTTTTTTTACCTTTAAATGGTGACGATTAACATCGCAATACCCAGAGAATTTGGCTAAGTTCAAGTCTTGCCACACCCTGCAATGAGGCAGGGTTTGGCTTTTTTTCTGACCTTTTTTCATTACCCCATATGGTGACGGTTAACATCTCAATATCCAAAGAATTTGGCTAAGTCCCACCCAAAGAAAACCCCACCCCGCCGTCACCTAAGACCTGGCATTCATCGCGGTTTCAGACTCGGGTTGAGTACCTGAAGCCACTACGAATACCGGGTCCAGAGACAGTGAGGGTTGGGGCTTTTAGTCTTTTCCTGAAAAGTCAAAGTCACAGTTAGGCAAAGTGAAAACATAATTCTAAACAAAGGTTACAAGGTTTATTCGGCGTGGGCTGTACAAGGCTATTTACAATTCTGCTTAAAAGTCGAGATCCAGGCGATCTTGATGCAGCTGCCAGCAAGTTCGTCCAGCATGCCTTCGTCTTGAGCTTTCGTCCGTGCACACGTTCGTGCGACAAGTGGCGCACCACCAGATGGTCTCGTGCCGTTCCTGTCTGTACTTCCTGCACACCTGGTATCTGCGTCTCCTTGTACTCTTTTAGTGGCGATGACTGGTACCCAAGACAGCTGGAAGTCTTATGGGGCGTGTCTTGCGTACTCGATTGATGAGTTGGTTAGCCAGCGATCTTCGGTAAGTCAGCTGGGAGTGTTTGCCGGTCTTATCGAGGCCGCAGACCATGACCATGTTGAGCCTGCCATTGACGAGAATCTGGTTGAGTTTATGGAAGAAAAGGTAGCGGTGCCATCTAATTGACCTCCTGCCGACGTAGAACGAGGAGATAAGGTGATTGGCCATGTCCACGCCATTCATGCATTCCGTGTAAGTTGTGGCTGCAACTAGGTGTTTCTGGCCCCCGATGAGTCTTCCGACGGTACATTTACCAGCCAAGGGATCCACATGGGTGCTGAGTAGAGGGACGGCCTTGGTGTCACACCTGATGCTCAGCATAGCCGGCCGTTCTGACGCAGGATACTGTCGCCACGTTCGTGTTCCTTCTTGAATTTGCGCAACTCCTCCGTGAACTCGTAAGGCATTCCGGCAGCATTGGCGCGTAGGCTACCGCATCCGAAGGTTCCTAGCTTGGCGTAGAGGACCTGAAACAGCAGTGCCGAAGTGAAGCGGTTGTTTAAGATGATGGTGTAACCCTGGTTGACGTAGTGGTGCGCGGTGTAGATCGTTGTGTGAGCCATCTTGTTGTTCTCGAGTTCCTTGGCGGGGTCTTAGGCGGGGTCAATAGCCATGTGGCGCTTTTTTCCAATGTGTGCCTCGTCGTTGAGGATGTAACCGTCGAACGGGTTGCAGAGAGTGAAGTGTTCAAAGCCGACCTTGATGGGCTTCTTGGGCTGGTATACCTTGATCTTGGATCTTCCAGTGTATGCAGTCATGGACTCGTCTATGCAGAGAACTGCTCCGGGGTTCCTGCACTTGCGGAATGCCTGGTTGATGGCATCCATCATCGGTCGCACCTTCATTATTGCGTGTATGTCCTCCTTGGCCTTCTGCTTTTCCATGGCTTGCCTGGTCGTGGGCGATGGAGTCCGGGGATCGGTACCGGTGAAAGACGGTTCTTCTGACAGCCGAAAGTTGTTCCAAATTTGATTGAACCTTGTTCTGGTCATGGTCGGTCTGATGGAGTGGTTTCCCAGGTCTGGGGACGTGGACCAATACTGCGCCATCTCTGGCAAGTCGTTGTAACCCATGATTACCAGTATTCCGATAAAGGCCAGAAACTCGTCTTTCGTCAATGGTACCCACATGGGAGTGGGATGTGGTTTTTTCCGTTTCGGCGATGTTTGGCAGGTTTGCGTGGTTGTCGTTACTGCTGGGTCTTGGCTGGAGTTAGTGTTGGAAGTGTCCTCTGCTTGTTCCGCTGGCTGAGGGACTTGCGACGAGACAACCGTTGATGGTGTCTCCTTGGCAGCTGGCTCTTGGCTCGAGTTAGACCCTGCTTCTTCCCTTTGGATTTACGCTGGATGGATCGGCGACGTTGACGACGAGGACTCTGACTGGCTCCTGAGTGTCTTGTCCACCTCTGCACACATCTACTCTAGCACCAACCGTCCTGTGCTCGGATCTTCCGGGGGTTGTACTGGTGGAGCGCTTGGCTGAGACTGTTGTTGGCTAAAATGCTGATTGACATATTGGGTTATCCTGGCGTGGTGAATCTTCTGGAGGTATCCCCTTCGAGGAGGCAATAATCGTTTCCTTTTTTTGGCACGGTGGTGGCTCAGGGAACATCGGTGGTGGGCCTGGTATTATTGGGAACGTATTACTTCTGTAGATCTTGTCGTACAGTAAAACTCGCCAACATCGTTTCAAGGCTTCGAGTTTACTCGGTTCCAGTGATGGTGGCGGTGATTGTGGGGGCGGTGGCTCGACTACGTTGGTTGTCGTTGTGGTGGCTCTTTCTTCCTTCTCCTCTGACAAACGATACAGATAACCTCCTCGGATTCTTTACAATGACTTATGAATCTTCCTGAAAGACCCCGAGGGTTCGTCTCATAAATGGCTGCGGCTGCGATGTTGCGATTTTGGCTGGACCGTAGTTCTCTGTTGTCTGCTGGTGTGGGACGAGGTAGTAGGACCGACCAACCGGGCGACGTCGCTTCTGATGATTGCATTGGCATGGGAGTAGTGGGCAAGGTTTCTGTTAAGATTGAAGGTCGTGGTGGGCTTTCTGGTCTTAGCGGTCGTGGTGGACTGTCTGGCCTTGCTTCTTCCTCCTCACTGCTGGACGTCGTAAGGCAGATATCGGCATCGTCCTCTGACTCGTTTTCTTTAAGTTCGTCATCTAACTCGTCCTCATCGTTGACTGATTCTTGGCTGCTGCCTTCGTAGTAGTCCTCATTTTCTTCGCAGTAATATGGGTACTCTGATTCGTCCTCCTCCCCGCCACATCTGCTTCTCGCATTGGCGGCTGTGCTTGGCTTGACCCGGCGGCTGCTTCTTCCATGTGGACATCTGGTTGTGGTATTCCCAGCTGTGGTTCACTCGGAATTCCAGTGAGTGGCGAAAATCGGCAGCAAGTGATGTTGGTTGGTGATGGACGTGGTGTTAGTGGTGGTGGAACCAATGACTCGACTGTTGTGTTGGCCACGGCGATATCGTCCTCCACGGCCGATGGCTCCCCGTGAGTCGAAGTCCCTTCATTGTCTTTTGGGGGGGGGATTGAGGCTTAATGGCGCGTCGACAACTTGGTCATTAGCGCCAACCTCAGTCACAGTGCAGTGGTCCGGGTTGCCACTGCACCACACATTACAGAGATGTTATTCAAACCCCTAATCTAAATCTTGTCATACATCTGTACCTCCTGCAAAAATTGAAAAACACCGGACAGGAGGACAGACTTTTGGTCCTGGGGTGTTGGCTGACTTGACGTTTCGTTTGCTGCGTTAGGCAATGCTGGCCCTCTCTTCCATGAATTCATTGGTCCTCCTTACAATGAAATCTGCGGCTTCCCCAAATAATTCCATGAAAAAATCCAACTCCTTGCTCTTCTTGTTGCATCTGCCAATGTAGCCCATTGGAGGTCCGGAGAAATCTTTCTTGTCCTGGTACTCGCTCAGCTCTTCCGTCCAAACCCGATGAAGTTGCCTCCGAGTCTTGCCTGCCCTAGACTTCTCTACTACGGGGTAGCTGGGAAAGTCGTCCATGGGTGCCGCTGCTTGTCATCTTGTCTGCCCGCTTCTGTTCGAAGAAATGATTCGTATGCGGCGGGTTGGCCCTTATATACGGCAACGCGTGACCACTGCGCATCGCTTCTGCTCAAATGTATGCAAGATCGTGAAGTAGTTGCCACATGACGCAACGTTGTGCAATATTGTGCAACACCCGCGGAACCCGCATCTGGGTGCGGGATAGCAGGATGTGATTGGACCACGCGGAAACATGAACCAGTTGTGAAGGGCAATGGGCCGCAGATTGCCAGACAATTGTGTGGCTTTCGATAAAGCCGCGTGCCGTTGTTGCGAACATGGTGTTTTGCATCGGTAATTTGGGGGTGACATGCGGGTTTGAGACCAAAAAACCAAACAAGGCAGGAAACAACATGAGAAAGGAGTGGCAGGGTGATTGTGGGATGGAGAATGGAATTTCCGAGGGAAAAGCTGATCACTGGAGATGGTACATAGATCCCAGTTTGCTGGACGTTCCCGAAACAGTGTTGCTGAATGGTTAACGATGTGCTTTGAACGGACATTACACGTAGGACATTGTTACTAAAGTTTGGTTTTAGTCTGGCAGGGCAAAACTTGTTTCCCTTGTTCACTGAAGGACAACTTCGGAATCGACCAATAATGTCGACGATAAAGTTGTTGCAGTTGTTAAAGAATGTAATGCTGATGCAGTACTGTGGGAAAATCCAAAGTACAAATATTGCTTTCTAAATATGGTCATACTTGTAAGAATTCTAAAAGTGTGCAAAAGAAATGAGCAAAATAAGAGTGCATAATAGGTGTGCAGAATAAGTATGCAACATAATATTGAGCATTGTTGCAGCTATGTGAGTGTGGTATTTATATAGCATCGTTTTAACAATGGTAAGGATGAAAGTAGGGTCATAAGAATAAAAATGTAAGCAAAATAAGTATGCAAAATAAGTATGAAAAATAGGTGCAGAGAACAGGTGTGCAGAAAAACATGCAGACTAAATGTTCAGAAGAAATCTGTACCCATTGTTGAGCATTCAGCCATGCAAATACGGATTTAAGCCACTTTACAGTGGTGGAGCGAATGTAGGGTAATAAATAAGACCAACACCACTTCTACGTCTAGTTACTCGAACCAATAGATTGATTTGTCCTTTTTCAGTGCCCGAGATGTACTTTATGTACACACTTAAGTAACACTTAGTTAAAGGAATTTAAGCAAGCTTTGTCAAAGATTCGTATAGATGAAAGATACCAAACCAGAGCTAAGTGGTCACGGCCTTGGTCTTTCAGGAAAGAGGGTGCAAGACTAAATAGCATAACTCCTCCATGTACACACACGACTCAATAAAATGATACCAAAACCATATGTCCTAATGCTAAAAGTTATAGACTAGCAGAGTTACGCAACAAGATTAGCAGACTTATGCCCAACTATTTTCCAGATGATATAAAAATTACCAACATTACCCAGCAAACCCCATATTACAACCTCAAGACCTTAGTAGTAATTATCCCCTTAAACACAAATCCACGTTCAATTCTTCTTAATGGGAGAATTTACTTACTTACTTAGGCTTACTGGAAATAAAACTAAATTCTTTATTATCACAAAAATGGGAATTAACTTCTTTCAGCATAGAATAGGCTCAACTAACAGAAAGCATCCGAATTCAACAAATCAACAATTGCAGTACATAAATCACCCATCGTACGCCACTTGAGCATTTTCACACAGTTCACAGCAAAAATACGACATACACACTGTTTTGTGATAAATAAAAACTAAATAATCAAGGTAGTTAACGTGACATCACTGCCAATACATTAAATGAAATAAAGTTGAGTTTTTTTTCCAAGGGTATGCTTGATACAGGACCTTTCCATTTCTTGAAGGATTTTAACTTTGGCTTTAGCCCCCTAGGAATAGATTCGTCTTACAAAATAACTGCTCAGTTAAATATGCTATTCACAAGAAAGTCAATCAATCCAATAAGTGTTTCTTCATTTATGTGCGACACAGAATGCACACTTTCTGATTCTGTTCCTTAGGATAAAAAAGAATAGAGGATAACTGTTTCAAAACAATTTAAAGAAACAAAAGAATCCTTCTGTAAATTTTTCGCCTGATGGATAGCAAACAAATGTATTTCAAACCAATAATTTTATTAAATTGGTTAATACTTATGTTACGTTCTGTAAGTATAGATATACATATTTTGTGCTTAGTGCTGGAGTAAAATGTCAAACCTTTTGGTAATCTTTTCCACACAACGGTTTTATAATGCCTTCACTAAATATAGAACCTAATGGAAATAACGTTTTTCCTAAAAAAAATATAATACGAACTTTTCAGTGATAGTGCACCTTTGCAAAAATAGAATATTATTTCGGAAAAATAAAAAACAGGAAAAAATTAGCTTAGTCACTTGATATACAAATAAACTACTTCTTTTCAAATTTTTTCTCTGAAAATTTATTAAAAAAGAATTTTTTACAGTTAAACTTTTTGAGCTTACAAACCATCCCTTCAAACTTCGTCAAAAATGCAAGCTACAATAATTTTAATAAGGGCAAACTTTGAAAAGAATCACAAACTTGATGCAATTCCTCATGGTGTACTTCATTGTATTAGCAAAATTATTGGAATATTATTAAAAACAATGGCTCAGTCTTTTTATTTAATTTCGTTGTTATTAGGGGTAATTTTTTTAAGAAGAATCCAAATGAAAAGGTCTTCACTAGAATAAGCCACTTAGCAATGAACTGCATGAATTACTTGCTGATGGTTTTTAAACTATCGATTTTTCATGGTATTTGACCAGCATTCACGACCAGCACTGCCCCATCGCACATGTATAGTACCCTGTAACTGTGGCCGGCGTTCCATATGGTGCTTAAATGGTGTGTGGAGGGATGGTTTAAAGCAGCAGTTATGTGAGTGGTGTCTTGCTTGGCCGAATAGTTGTTGGAATTGGACAGCAAGTAAGGGCATCTTGTTTGGCCAAGTCGTGGTTTTAACTCATGTCACCTGATTGGCCCTATTCGCTTTTTCTCCCTTTTTGTTTGGGTACTTGTCCAGCCTGCGAGGTGTCAGTAATATTAAGTGGTAGCCTGATCGTTTGGTAAGTCAACTGGATAAATCTGACAGAGGGGACGGAAGGCAAGCAACTTCTGGACCTGTTTACCTTGATCGACCTTGTGGCTATCAGCTGTGTACTATGAAGCATTGCTTGGTTGGTACGTAAGCAGTAGGATGTACCAACTAAGCCGTTAGGCCAAATCAAAATATGAGAAGGTGTAGTATGTGACCTTCATGTCCCAGGAAAAAAGGGGAAGTAGAATAATTTGTCCCCTGAAAATTTGAAAAAATACAATATACAAAAATGGATATCTTTTGCGTACCAAACATCTAGACATTATAAAAAGGATTTTTTCAGTTTGATTGTAATGTACAATACAACCCTCTTAGTTTGTTCCTTTTTTGTCTTGCACGTCAAGTACCAAAACATGTACTGTAGGGTAATCTTAGCATTCCACCAACCAAATCTGTCCCACGATTAATTCTCCGAAGGTTTTTTCCATTTAATGGCTGCTTGGTAGCCTTGAAGTACCAACAAACCACGTCCTTCATTTTTATTTTCAATTCCAATTCCACTAACCAAATTTGGATACGTTAGTACACTCTGATTCAATTCTCCTTCCTATTTACTGTAATAAGAAGCTCTATTATGATTACTGCTCAAAGTAGAATGGAGACCAGCACGCACCAAATAAATGAAACACATTTTGTCCGTACACTTAATGTTACAACTCTTTTATCGGTAAAAAAAACTTGTACAATAGATTGTAACGCAAACACCACTCAACACTACGAATTTACTAACATGTACGTCACTCCTGTCAATACGTTTCACAATCCACCCCAACCCATGCTTTTGAAAATAATCTAACTGTTCCATGATTTCTTTAATGGCATTGTTTATTTTGTTTATTGGACATTCGTTCGTAAGTATCGTTCTGGTTGCACTGCACAGATATACTGGCATACTCTCAGATTCCCCATCAAACTGTATTTTCCCCAAACTTATGCTTACACAAAGTAACAATTTGAATTGATCAAATTAATGGAGAAGCGTTCGAATAAAGATGATAGGTTGTTTCTCAAATTCGATAAATATTCATGCACATCGCGAGTATCTGTGGCAACTGTGTAAATGTGGTATCCAAAGAAACATTTGAAGGCAGATATGTATTAATGAAATGGAGTCGAAGGTGGTTGTTCCCGTTGAGTGGTGTTAGTACTACTCATTGACAGAGGCATTGCATGCTTGTAAATAGAGTGACACACAAAAACATCGTGAGTATTGAAAGTGAGCCGACATACAGAGCACGTAACCAAATGTTTGCGATGGTGTCATCTCAAGTTAATGTCGGAGGAAAATGTGCCTCACCATTCGTCACATTTGAGATGTCTATCGTGGGAGGATCTCACGTAACGGTAGAGAGGTGGTCGACTCCCGTACTGACGGCCACATCTATCGCACAAGAAAGTCATTTCACAGCAATGAATACATGGAAAAAAGGAGAGATCATAAACAACATTACAAGAGTTTATTCGCACAAATACATATTTATCATATTTTTTATTTAAGCAATTGAATAATATCAATATCCAATAGATCTACAAATAATAAAAAATATACAAAAATGTCTGAAAGTTTTCGACTCAATGTGTTGTAATGTTTCAGTATTATGAAACCATGTTTCCTTACATTCTTAAATGTAAAAGTAAGGAGTTGGTTAAAGGAAGCAGTACAAATTAATTGAAATATTTGCAGTCACTTAGAACGACCGAGTGCGAGCTAGTCTTATCGCATTTATCCAAATTAATAAAGCTAATGAATAAATAAAGTTAATAAGAATGTGGCTTGAAGGAAATACGCCTAGATATGTATTACAATGAGAGAATTTATTTGGACCAGTTAGGCTTATATCCTCGCGTAAAAGTATGGGTTTGATTTGGCATTCTTACTGGATTGTTTATTTTAAGTTCACCACCGTACAGATTTACAAAAACCTTTCACTTATTAGATTTGTTTACATCAACTAGAGCCATTTTAATGCTCCTATGATAAGATCTGTTGTAAGACCTAACAACGTTTGGAAATACATCGATGTGTCTCCAAGTATTGTTCTTGTGAAGGTAACGAAAAAAACGGTTTCAAATTGATCTTCCAAAAGTTTGCTAAGGGACCGCTCAGAATTTGTGAACGAGGGGTAGTTGGAAGTTTGTGGTGGAGCCCTTCCAAAATTTTTTAGTCCCCCCCCCCCCTCAACTAGCCCTAAAAATTTTTTGGTCCCCCCTTTGAAGGGCCGGTTTTTTTAGTAGCCCTCCCCCCTTCCATATCCATCCATTCCTGTGCACTGGAATACTGGTCTGAAGGTAGACTCAAAAATAATCCAGTGGTCGACTCCTGGTGTTAGCATCCCATCTTGCTCGATCAGAGAATTGGCTGTGCAATGCAACCAGTGCGAAAACACTGTTTTGTTTCATGTTTAACGAGAATTAACCAAAATTGGTCATTCTGCTTGATCGACGGAGAGAGGGACAATTTAGCTGGAAAAATCCAACCGGAAAACTCCGTTGTCACTTTTTAAACAATAAACCACATGTGTTACAACCACACATTGCAGATATCTGAGAAAGGAGTACATACGCCTGACTGGGAAAATACTACGCTTTATAATCATGATATCTTTTTTAATTAAATTACTAATGTTTACAGTGGGGTTCGGGGCGCAGCCCGAAAGCTGAAGCAATTTTATTGATTCAGAAGAACTTTTTTAAAGAATTCTGACGAGCATTTTTAGGACAATTGCACAACGTGAATTCCAAAAAAAATAATGAAAATTATTACGCCCCCCCCCCTTTTATATTCAGTGAAAAATTTTGATCCCCTCATGAAGAGCAGCAAAAAAATTTGTCGCCCCCCCCTCTTTTTATCCAATCCCCCCTGATGAGAAATTCTGAACGGTCTCTAATACACCTCTTAATGTCTTTGTTTTGCATATAATCTTGCTTAGTATTGAACCGTTGTAGTAGCCTTTGAACGCTAAAATTTCAGCATTTTTTAATGTTATGGGACCGATAAAAGAGGGGATGGAGAGGGGAGAAGGATCGTGTAAGATCTTGCTTAAACCCAAATATACAGAAATCACACTTATATTCTTAAAGGAATTGTCCAAGCGTATTTTGACAAAGCTTTAGCCTAATAATGGTGAGACAAAAATTAAAATTAGAATTAAAAGAAACCGGCATCCAATATAGCCAAACTTCTTCTCTGATCATCCCCACTACTGACTGCACCAATGTAAGTGAACGTTAGGCCTATTGACCTACCATGCCAATGTGAGTTGTGTTTTTAAACTTTTAACTTTTTACTCCAATGAAGGGTTCATCAAACAAAGGAGTAAAATATTAGTTTGTGTGTTAGCTGCAAGTGCATCTGGCTTTACATTTTTTAGATCTATTTTATCGCACTCAACAAACCTAAAGAAACAGAATTAGTTACCTCGATTAAATCGTAACTCCACACATCACTTCTTCCTCCGACTCTCACTCTGTTTCTCTCAAATTTACGTATTACAGATTTAAACAATGTGTATGTGGGCTCACTAGCGAGCCAACGTTTTACAGCCGTGAGCGTAATCCGATGCGGCAAGGTCTTTGCCACCTATTAGAGCCTCTGCGCCCCACCGTATCCAGCTGGAGAATTGGCGTTGAAATAAATACTTTTTAAAACATCAGCATCAGTCCTCATAGAACGCGTCCGACCATGACCAATCCCCTCCCTGACTCTTACCATCTGTCACTTTAAGATGTTGGTCATCGTCTTCTTCTTAAAGAAAGCAGAAGGGAAAAGCGAGTTAAAATCACCCGAATGACAGCCTTGTGCAGGATAAGATCTTTAATCTCAGCCTAACTGGGCTGTTTTCTTATTTTATTGTGAAAGGAAACATTTTGCTTATTCTTCCGTGAGCTAATTGCACTATGTTACTACGAAGTATAGGCTTCCATCCTGATCTATTAATTGTCCCATGTCAAACTGAACAGGCCCCGTAGTTTAAAAAATGATGGATTCTCCCCTATGATGTAAGGAGTGTCAAACAATGATAGCCCCTCCCTCCCCAGAGCAAACTAAGCATGATAGGAAAAAATGGAAGTACCAATAGGTAGCCCATTTTATTGTGGGTTTAAACTCACAAACTCAATATTCAGTGTTCACTTCATTGGCGTCACGAACAGCTTGAAGATGAGCAGGGTAGAAAGGCAAAAGTGACTCAAAAAAATCCGTTATTGGTTACGGCCGCGCGGTTATTTGATAATAATGCCAAAACCAGCGGTGTGGGCATCATGAAACTTTGTTCCAGGGTAGGGCTCGTACCCACTGTCATTTTAAGCCCAACCACAACTCCATGTGCACCCTGTGAGTGGAGCTATTAAAATAAAAACCACACGACGGTTTCCCCTGGAAGATGCTGCACTGCAACGCAATCCGCATCTGCGTTGAACTCCTTTCCTGAAGCACAGCATCGATGTGCTCCTCCATCTTAGTACGACTATATCGAGTTGCTAGAGGTTCAGAAAACATTATTTTTTCAACATTTTCCGTCAAAATGGATCCAAAATTTTCACACACTCAGAAAATGGAGTTCAATACGAATCTTTTTGAGTCACTTTTGCCTTCTTAACCTGCTCGTCTTCAAGCTGTTCGTGATACCAATGTAGTAAACACTGAATATTGAGCTTGTGAGTTTAAACCCACAATAAAATGGCCTACCTATGGGTAATTTCATTTTTTCCTAACATGCTTAGTTTACTCTAGGGAGGGGGAGGCTTTCATTGTTTGGCACCCTGTATATTAAAGGAACGTTGTTTATGTGTAAAGCTTGGACGGTGGGTGATGTAAATTTCCACGTGAGGACCAGTTTCATCCGTAGAACTACTTACTGCAGTTTGTGGTGACGTCGATGGGAGCGTCACTGGTGCTCCCGTCGATGCAGTGGTACAGCTCGCCACTACCACGCTCACTGCCACCGCTGTACCTGGGGCTCCAGGGTCCCCATGAGGGATGTCATGAGCACCTTTAAGGGCTCGTCTTCATACTTTGTTTTAATTTCTAAATATCGCTGTAGATTTTGCGTGTACAACTTGGTTTTCTCGCAATCACTCGTCTGATTGTTAGACGGCATGTCATGCAATGAATCCAGACTCGTTAACGGGCTAGCATAGTGCAACTTATTAGTTAACTTTGTGAAAAAGATGGAAATGATGAAGTAGATGGAAACTTTTCATTAGCATTCATGTGCACTAGCTTCATAAGTTCATAGATTTTTTTTTATTTGTTTCTACCGAATAACCCCCAAACTGTTTAATACTGGTCCCACTAAAGTTTCTAGTAGGGGAGACAATAAGGGAAAAAACCAGCGAATTGAAGTATGGAGATACTTTTAGCCTTCTTTTGTCTAGAACAAATTGTTTTTAGATATGGCAAACAAGATTTTATTATATCTTCGAAGTTTAGTTTTCTGACAGTAAGTTTAGAGGAATATTTCCTGTTAAAATATTGTAAGGTCGCTAAGGAAGTGGACGATTATTCACAAGGCACAATGCTCGACCCTAATTCACTCCTTACTGCATAGCTAGGGGACTATGTACATAGCATTTACGTATTAGGCTATCAGCAGAATTTTTCCTTCTGCTGCACCTCGTAGTCAGGGATCCAACCTTTCAGTCAGATCCCACACACCAACTCACTCCAGCCCTCGTCCAGGTTCGTGTTTTATACGCGAGGGAGAACAATAGGCTCTAGCCTGAGTTTACTGGCGAACAGGTTCGATCTGGTTCCAACTGGGTTGCAGGGGACCCGTGTCTCCACCTGGCGGCTGGCAGCTGTCCAATTCCTGAGTCTGCACTAATTGGAAGGCTGGCGGGCCGCCATGATTAAGGCAAGTCGAACTACGAAGTGTTTGCTTCGTGAGTTGCGTGCTGCCGATCATGTAAGCTGGTTACATCTCCCCTCCCCTAAATGTTTGCCTAGGCAAAGGAGAGATCATCCTCCGGTATAACGCAATGCATTGCCTAACTATCCTGTAAGTTGTTTAAACATCAGGATTGAAAAACAATTTTTTTTAGAAAAATCCTAATTACAGAGTTTCACGACTTTCCCTAACAACAATCTTTTGCAACTTCCTTTGCTAACAAAGTTGCAAAAACATAACAAAAACAATAACAATGAAACTTTAACAACAAAATCCAAACCAATAACGTAACAAAAACACCACCAACGTCTTCTCCGCCACAGAACTCAAACGTAACAGGCCATCCGCAGAAAACGTAACGAGTGTCCTCCGTAACAATAACCAACGAAACAACACCACAACGTAACAGTCATGAATAGTATACTTCACTGTCGCTCCGGTTTCCAATGCTATCTGAAGAATCCCCCATCTTCTGCCACCTGCAGATGAAGCAACTGCCTGCCACGGCGCTTCCCAGTGGGCTGCCAATAGTGGACCTATGACCAACTACTCCCTCCACCTGTAGCTTTCCAACAAAGTTCTCCCCTGAAGAGCTTCTTCCACCATCCCAACACATAGAGCACCACCACACAGAACAACTGTTGCTAAGTAACGGTACAGGAGAAAAATCATTCACACTCTCGGACCAGCATTTCCAACGCACGCCCTTTCGCAGCAACTTCGCCGAAGAATCTCGCACCTCACTCCAAATTGAGCGTCCTCTCTCTACTCCACTCACTCTGACACGAGCGTCCAAACACAGCCACTTCCATTCATGACGTAATGAACGGCATCGCAGCTACTGCTACACCATACAGTCCAAGCTGTTCCATCACCACACATGCAGTCCAACTGCACCAATAACAAAAGTCCAAACTTCACCAAGTTTCCAAACTTCGCTCAGTTTGAAGAAACTTCCCACGAACAAAGTCCAAACACAGAAGTCCCATTCTTCTGTCTTCCACACAGCCACACACGTGCCCCACAAATCCCTCCGATGATTTCCTGGTGGTCCCATCTATCGGTTATGCCCTCTCGAGCAGACGAGCAAATGGTAGCCACCGTCAAGTTTGTGCAAAGCACGTCCAGCACCAAGTCGGTTAGTGAAGGAGAGAAAAATTTGGCGCTTCCTCCACTACCTTCTGTAGTTTACAGAAAAAGGTCTATTTCTCTCTTTAACTGCTCACCTGCCGGGTTAGTAATGATCAAAGATTCAGCAGAATTCCGGAATTGCGGTGATCAGGAGTGCCTCTGGTTTCAAGGGGGTTTGGCTGCCAAGACCTCCTACTCTATTACGCATCGAACACTCTACCTCAATCGTTCCTTCAACCTAATTCTCCAATCCATTTTCATAGATTGTGCCCTTAGATCGCAGCACTCACGTCTTGGAAAAGCACAATCGGCCAAACGCCACTTGAGCAAGCCTACAGCTTTAACCAAACACGCTACGTAGAGCTGGCCTCACACTGACATCCCGCATGCGGGTAGAGGTCCTCACACTGAGGTTCCCCCACATTTAAAAGAACTACGGTCAGTAGTCCACATGTCACTATGCAAAGCGACCAGACGCCAAGAGTATAGCACTCCCGTCCCATGCCTACGAAATAAACCATTCCGTCTACGATCGTGCTACATGCTTTTTGCCCTACCTCACACTGTAGGTGTTTTACTAGCTTCGAAAAGACCACCCAGATAACAATGTGTCCGCCACTGAACTGAATCACTACGTGAAACTAAAATAATTCACATCAGTTTCTCGAAAATTACATTTCCGAGCTGCCTTTTAAATTATTTTACATCTGTGTGCCCCATGGTCGTTCGTTAAAACTTCGTCATGAGCCGCACAGGTGCTTCCCTGCAAAACAAATCCGTGGTTTTCACCTGATTTGCTCTGCAGCAATCACCCTATTTTAGTCTTCTTCCGGTCCAAAAAATAGGTTTCTTTCTGGATCACCACCGCCCATACTCCTGCGTGCAAGATTTGAGAAATCTGCATGCAGCGTATGTGAGGATGCGATCTTCGTTTGCACGACATAATAAAAAAATGTGCTTTCTCTTTATATGCGACAAATGGGTCAAAATGTGGCAGCCTGTTCACGCTCTTATTCCAGGTTTTGTTACCGGAACAAGGTTGTGGACTGATGCCTCATTTTCGGTTGCCAAGTTACCGTCCCCCATTGTAAACCTTTTGCCTGATTAACAATTAATTTCAGTCAACTGACAATGAACCTGACAAGATCCAATTTTGAAAAAAGAAAATTCAGTTTCAATCGTAACCATAGTCTACTTCAGAATTCCGCATTTTTCAAAATCCATTCTTTGGTCAGTTAAATCAGTGTTCAAGGCCCTACTGCATATTTGAATTTTCGGTCCCAAATGAACAAACCTTTATCACCGTTCAACCTTTCAAAGTTATATCTGCAACAATTCGTAATTTAGGCAACCCATTCCGCCACTAGATTTACTAATTTTACAGCCCTCCGTTCCCAACCTACATTCGACACTGAACAGGCACGTGTTCACATCATTTAGAGCGGGGGGTGGGGGGAGTAGGAATGCCGAATCTGCTTTTCTTTCGCATAATTTGTTACCGTACGTCCCATCCATATTTCAAGTAACCATTTCCGGTTCCAGAAACAAACGGAATAAAAAAAACCCCACTTTTCCTGGACACAGTATTGCTTCTTTTCCTTCCACACCGAGACGGAAAAAAAATTGCATCCAAGTCAAGTCGCCAATTTGCAAAAATCAGTTTATTCCTTCCGGACTAACTTCACAAATGGTCTGTCTTTTATTTACTCCAGTTTGTTAAGTGGAAACCACTCAACTTCGGAATTAAGCAAAGTCTAGCTCTGACTTTTGCTCATTCCTAATATTTTGACGCAGCAATCTTAGTGGGGACAAGTTCGAATCTGAATAAATCCATTCCGAATTGGAACCCATCGTCCACTCAAGATGTATCAAAATCTTCCTCATTTCCCATGACCAAGGCAGTATTACTACTTTCCAAGGTCTTCGACCTTTTTCGTGCGTTACTTAAGTACAAGTTTCGCATTACTAAGTTCGTGAAATAGGAGGTACCAGCGTAACTGTCAGCCTATGCTTGACTCACAATTTTGCACACGTTTGAAAAAAAAATTGCCTCTTTTTTTTCGTTTTGAAGTTCGTTCTTCGATTTTGGTCCTTTGTTTCGCCAAAACCTACACAACTTCAGTTTGGTATACTGTGTTTCTTTAAACAGTCGCCGAAACTAGAAGTTTACTAGTATTTTGAAACCTTAAATAATGAGTGCTTAGTTAGCTCACTATGGGAATCTCAACTTTCAACTCGGTTGTTAAGATGTGCACCTTCACAATTTTAACCTTTACAATTATATTCGTCGCGAAATGCTTTTGCAATCATTCCACCACTGTAACAATTGTAGTGACTGTTTTTCCGAAGAAAAACGGTGTTTTTATTTAAGCGGTTTTTAGGCCTAACTAAAAAAAAATCGCTGCTATGAAATGTGTTCCGTTCACAGCTAGCTACCGAGTTTAACGTTATTTTCCACAGAAAAGAACAGGATTTTTGCTATTCGCACTAATCGATTCCCATTAGTACAAGAAGCAAAGTTGTTTCCTTGGATACTCAACAGTATTTAAACTGGATGAGTCCTCAGTCACCTACAAAATTCATAATTTATCTTACCACGTGCGTTTTGGTCGGTCGCACTAATCAAACGTCATTATTACTGTTTTACTTTAATTTTCAAATGCCCAACAAAATGGAAAAGAAAGTGGTCAATATTATTGGAACGTTATTTTAGTCACCAACAAATTACGGTTTTACTGCAGGTTGCCAACAACGCGGACACAGGTTGGACCCGGTGACAAAACCTTCCCAAAATTTGGTCTGCTCACCTTATTGGAACTTCTTACCGAGTCGGAAGCATTTTTTTTTAAAAAGTCGGACTTGAATGCTAATGGAAAGGCTACCAACTATGAGCGCCAGAGATTTTTCATACTTTTTTCTATCCCGAAGGTTTGGAAAACACGAATTTCCTACCCGAAGGTTTAGGTAAACCCGGACGGGCCCCCAAATTATGTAAGGTCGCTAAGGAAGTGGACGATTATTCACAAGGCACAATGCTCGATCCTAATTCACTCCTTACTGTATATCAAAGGGCCTATGCACATAGCGTTTGCATATTAGGCTATCAGCAGAATTTATCCTTCTGCTGCACCTCGTAGTCAGGGATCCAACCTTTCAGTCAGATCCCACACACCAACTCACTCGAGCCCTCGTCCAGCCTCGTGTTTTATACGCGAGGGAGAACAATAAGCTCTAGCCTGAGGCTACTGGCGAACAGGTTCGATCTGGTTCCAACTGGGTTGTAGGGGACCCGTGTCTCCACCTAGCGGCTGGCAGCTGTCCAATTCCTGAGTCTGCAGTAATTGGAAGGCTGTCAGGCCGCCATGATTAAGGCAAGTTGAACTACGAAGTGGTTGCTTTGTGAGTTGCGTGCTGCTGATCATGTAAGCCGGTTACAATATTTAGACCACACAGAAACACCATGTCTCGTAAATTACTACAGGTCAACAAAGTCTTTTTAAAGTGTGGTTTTACACTTTTATCGCTAATAGGGCAAGAACTGGAAAATAGTCTTTTACTTTCTGTTTAGACATCGTTATTATGCATTGTAATCAGAATTTTTAATATATCACCTCTGAATCTCATTCTTCAGATGTACTCACTCTGCAGTGGTTGAACAAATATAGTTGTTGAACAAATATAGTTAAGTCCTGCTCATTGCGGCTTATAAACGTTAAGTAATAATTAAGAGCCAACACCGAGCTGTACTCCTAAAGTCTGAATGGGCATTACAACCTTACAATTTCTAAATAATAGTAATAATGTGTATTCAGTGAAACAAATGTGCAAGTACTTCTGGTACAGATATTGCGTTATACGTATTTACGTTATATTTCTATGATCTCATTTAAGGAAAGCATCAGTGATTAAGTGAGGTTTAATTTCGTGGGCCAAGTCGCCCAAACATAGTAGAGAGTTGTTTGGCACAGGTTCATAAATTACCTTATTAACCCTTCCACAAACGTGACGGTAATTTAGACACAGTTTTTGTTCGTTCGTATTCTGCCTACCACGCACCACTGCACACAAATATGGACGTAGGCACCAGTGAAAACAACATTTTGTATTAATTTGGTAACAAGATTAATTTTCCTCAACAAGATGCGGGCTATTATAATATGGGTCGCAGGGTGGAACAATGTAGCATGTATTATGATACGAATCTCCACACGCTAGCTGCTATTTAAAGACGTTTTAGCAATTAAAAAAACATAAAATAATCATATGGAAAACAAGCAAACAAACAAATATTTGAATAAGAACTAATTTTTTTTTTATTATTATTATTGGTTTGTTTTCATGTATTTAAAAGCGTAGTAAAATAGACATCCACCTTCTGCATAATTTTACATTATTCAATTTAGTTTTTAGTGTACTTATTCGTATCATCATTGATAGAATAATGATGTTGAACAGTAGACCCTCTGGCTACCAGGTATGAAAAATGCCCAACATACTGCATGAGGGATGGGTTGGATAAGTCTAATTGTTTGTTCTGATATATAGCCAACCAACTCAGCAGTAAAAAAAAGGAACAATCAGTTTTTCTTGAAAAGAGAGATTTTCTATCGGAATTTCTTCGTTTTTGTAAATATTACACAGAAAGTTGCATTGTTTTGTTTTGCTGTTCAAGAGCGATAGTTTGTTTTACATTAGCTAGGGCAGTTAACAGTAAGCCGACCAGTTTGTTGAAGGTGGACAAATGAAAACGTTATTTTCCGAAGTACCGGTACAGAACCCCACAGTTTCAAATTCAGTTTGAAATGTTGTGACACAATTATAGACCATTCATTTTTCCAGCTGAGGGTGAATAAACAGTGTTTCACTTCATTCATTGTACTCGTTCTCACTTATAATTGTTTTTACCATTTTACGCTTTCTCGTTGTGAAGATGGACAGGACAGCATCGGTATAGGCAATCAAGTCGTCGTTATTTCATCGGTGGATGGTGGTGCATCTCCAATTGCTTCGGCAACTCGTTTACTTCCATCGTTACTGATGTAGTTCTGTCGATGGGCGTAGTATGGGGATGGGTTTTATTAAAGCATGTTGATGAAGCAATGGGCCATGCATTCAAAATAAAACGAAGATTTAAAAATGTGCAATAAGCAGTATCGTGATTTGGGCAGAAATGGAAACGTTCAACTTCGTAATATCTCAGAACAATGGGACATGGTTTTAATTCCGCGCACATCTCTGCACATATTTTATTCAGGTAGTTTTGAAATTTGTTCTCTCTTTTTACAAATAACGTCACAATAAGAATGATATAGTTTAATCGTTTGATTTTGTTTGTTACGATATAAATTGGAGTATCAAGGGGATAATTTTTCAATTTTTTCCCGTGGATGTACTTTTACAGTAGCATATTGTATGTTGGTCTTTTTCCAAAAATCCTGCATTTAAAATATTACTAGAACGTTTGACTCTATAGTGCAACAATAAATCATTACCAACAAGTGAAATCTATTTAATGTAGTAAAAACCACCGATGGTGTACGCGTTACAAGAGATGATGTAATCTGACTAGAGATTAAACATTTCATACGTATAGTTGGCTAATATAGCCAACCAACTCAAAGTGGTGTACAGAATCGATCAGCACTTTGTACTGATCCTCATTCAAATTGATCGACTTGTGGTACGGATTTGCTATATTAATATAATGTCTATCATCTACAACCAAATAGAAACAGCACACTGCGTGACAGCCAGAATTGTACAAAACAATGTTAGGATCATAAGGCTGGACTACTGGTAACCATTCAGTCAAATTTATGCTAACCTCTTTCCAGTCTTCTATTGAAAGGACATTGACATAAGCTGATGGTAAGTAGGCTATCGAATTTTCTGATCATTTTCGAATATGCACTTTAAAGGACAAATAAACCCTTCCATCTAAAATTTCAGTATCGTAATTAAGAGACCTAAAAAACATGTGAGAGGTACGAAAACCACTCAGGCTTTATAGTTATTACGTAGTAATGTATCTAAATCTTCATTCTAGCAGATAAATTCATAGTCCGTGCGGTCAACACACCCAAGTCTCGCTCGTGTGACGTCACACTTCATCACTCGCGTGGCGCATGCGCCCAATACAACAAGTTCAGGCAAGATCGCGCTCGGCTGTCATTCCTCACCAGTCACTACTACTCATCCTTCAACTAGTTGAAACACTCAAAACACAGAATGACCCTTCTCTCCCCAAAGCCCTCTTTCCCCCCCCCTCCCAGCCGGCGGATAGTACGAAGAAGAGCAGCACCGATTCCTTTCAAATGAAACACGTGGCCCCTAACCTGGTCTCCCTCCTCGCGAGCAAAAAGTGGACACGGTCAAATCGCTCATCTGCCCAGAATTTCTGTATCTCTATGGCTTTGAGCGGAGTATCGCCAGCTGAACAAACTTGTGCGATTCTTTGTAGTGTTAATAATAATGGTAGCGTATGTTCTTGAATACTTCAATTTAATAAATCACACAGAGAGTGATTTGGTTTGCGCTGCTATGGTCAGGGGATTGGTCACGCAGCCGCCATCCCACAACCCACCGCGCGCTCGCTAGTATGCTACGATGACGTCATTTATCCAAGGCCCATTAGACGTAGGGTGATGAAGTGTGACATCAGTACCATGTGAGGAAATCACGTTCGGTGTCTCGCGCTGTGGAAACATCAAACTTAGATTTTAAATCGACTATTGTGTAATTAATACGAATGTTGGAAACTTCGCGCAACTTGCATCTTGTTTTTTTTTATACTTCACTAACAATAGTGAAATTTAAGATGGAAGGATTAGTTTTCCTTTAATTTGATTTTTATATATACCAACTTATATGAAAGTGTTTTGACCTAAGTGAACCGAATTTGTGGGGGGTGGGGGAGTTTGAGGAAAGATGCCATAAAATACATAAATAGGCCTACAAAGAAAACAGAAAAAAAGAGTGGTAGGTTTTCGTTAGCCTTCTCTTAGTAGTTCACGTACAATTTCCGCCTCCCATTCAAATACTAAACCCTGATTATCATGTAAAATATCGAATTGATGCCTTTCATTGATGCCAGTTGGTGTTACGCATACTATGTGGTATCACAAGGGGTTATGTACACATTAAAAAGTTAGAATAAGACATTCCTTCCGGGTTGTGAATAAATTCTGTGTGAAACACGTCGAAGTAGGACCTGACTCGGACCCAATGCGTCATTGTAAGGACTATTCTATCATCCGTTATGCTACAATGTTTATTTTTAACCGAGTGACGACAAATTCTAACTTAAGGTTGAAAATGATTGTGCTATGACGCAAGAAATACAACATTCCCTCTTAAATTTATACTGATCATAAAGCGTTAAAAGAATTAACGATTTTTTAAAAAAATTAAACGACATACTGGCAACAAATGAAAAAATTCTTCAGTGCATGAAACTACAAGAAAAACGGTTCGACTTATTTATACAAGAGAACAACAGCCTAACTGAAGCTAACAATGATTTGAAGGAAAGATTAAAACAGATGGAAGAAAAAAGAGAAAACATGTCAAAATAAATGAGCAAATCCTTAAAAGTTTAGATTTTATTAACAAGAAGTATGAACAAATGAAGAAAAACTACAAAGATTTAAAGACTGAAAATAGAGAAATTCAAGAAAGACAGTAGGGGCATTTATGATATGGCAGAAACAGACAAACAGCCCGCCCAAGGGTCAAGGTCTGGTTAAAAGTTCAGGTCAAGGTCACCCAGGGGAGGACCTTTTGCTACCAAAATGTGTCTTTTGCTACCTCCATGCTTTTGCTACCTAATAATGTCCTTTTGCTATCTGAGTCCTTTTGCTACCTAAATGTTTCCACCTTCAAGTGGGAAGGAGGTCATGGTCATTCCATGTGTCCTTTTCCTACCTCAGTGTTATGAAAATCCTTATGCTACCTAAATGTGTCCTTACGCTTCCTCCACGTGTGAAGGTCACACCAGAAGACATGTGACTGGAAGTGACGACATCCAAGGGGGTCGCGCAAATGCTCTTTATTAAACATTCATATTGTGATAATTCTAAATGCTTCAAAGTGTAAAAATTACGAACTGGCAACATTTTTGGGGTCTCAAAACCGGAGGGGTCGTGCAAATGTTTTTTGAGCTTTCGAATGATGATAATGATGAATCATTAACTGCACTCCTAAAAATGACGAATTGGCACAATTAGAGGGTCTCGGGTGAAAATTTTTTATGAGCTATCGTATTGTGCAAATACTATATGAGCTTTCACATTACGAAAAATGGTTAATTGTCAACATTAAAAAGCTCGGGCACTCTTGCAATTGCTTTATGAACTTTCACATTGTTAAAATGACGAAATGGCAACATTGAAAGGGTCTCCGGAGTTCAAATGCTATAGGAGCTTTCACATTTCGAGTATGATGAATTGTCAACATTAAAGGGATAGGGCACTCTTGGAAATGCTTTATGAGCTTTCAAATTGTGAAAATGACTAATTGTCAGCATTAAAGGGGTCTCATGAGTGCAAAAGTTATTTGGGCTTTCACATTTTGAGAATGACGAAATGTCAACATTAAATTGGTTGGGCTCTTTTGAAAATGCTTTATGAGCTTCACATTGTGAAAATAACGAATTGTCAACATTAAAGGGGTCTCAGGGGTGCAAATGCTGTATGACCTTTCACATTGTGAGAAATGTTTCATCATGGCAACTAGCTTTAGGAGGTTTCACATCATGGGCAACTTGATAGCTCAGAGAATTGGTCTGTCCTTTCAGATTTTGCGTGTTTTTATCTCCATTCCAAGTAGATCGCTTTAAATAAAAGACATCATGGATTCATGTTCTATTATTCCCTCCAGCAAAGATTCTGATTTGAGAATTAATCTAAACACTCCCATTCATGTGGCCCCAGAAAAAAATTCCGAATTGGCTCTGCTTAATTTGGACACGTATAGTAGCATACATAACATTACCTCAAAAAATAACGAAATTCAATACACAACCGATGCTGGCACTTCCTGGCAGAAAGTGTTCGTTACCCCCGGGGTTTACAAAATCAAAGATTTGTATAAATTTCTCAAGTCAGCTATAGAATCAAATGGGCACAGCAAGGAAGCTATTACAATTCTTCTGAATCTAAACACTTTAAGAACAGACTCGATAATTACTGATCCGAACTACGGCTTATCCTTTTCAGGCAACAAGAGTTTGGCTCCAGGTTTGGGGTTTGACTTGGGCAAGTACGTGACAAGTCGAGAAAGTCAAAATACTGTTGACATTATGAGTGTCATATACAATTTCGTACACATCGACATCACAGGTAATTCTTACCTAGTCAGTGACACTCAGCCCACTTTATACACCTTTTATCAAAATTTACCATCCGGTTTGAAAATCATACAGTCCCCTCATAATTTAATTTACCTCCCGGTTAATCAGAAATGTAAGAGTTTGGCTCACATCTCACACCAACGAGCTGTTGGATTTAAATGGTGAGATGCTCACGGTGAGACTTCATTCAACATCTAAAAATTTAAAAAAAATATAAAATGCTCGTATTTGGAAAAAATGGAAAGGACTATTTCTTAGTTTAAACTCTAATAATAAAAAAACAAAAGGTTTGAAGGCTAGAAACAAAGCTTCCATCAAATTTATAACAACACCCAGAAAATGAGCTTAGTAGAAGATAACTTAAAAATCAAAGAACATTGGTGTACGATTCCTGGGTCAAATCTTACATGTACCACGAATACAATCCTATTGTTGGCACTAATCTCAACAACGCCAATTCCGAAATGCGCTTACACGTCAAAAACCAAGATTTATTTCTTCACGTTGCCAACATCCAAAATCGCTGCCTGGAATGCGGAATCTTACTTATGCTGAGAGGATTCAGCAGCTAACACTTGAATCACTTGAATTGCGGCGACTTGAGTTGGATCTCGTTTTGGCATTTAAAATTTTGCATGGATTACTTCGGGCAAATTTGCCATTCTTCGACCTGAACGTGGAGGGACGAACTAGAGGTCACTCTTTCAAACTGCAAATTCCCAAATTCCGTTTGGAGTGCAGACGACACTTCTTTTCGGTGCGAGTTATTGGGGCTTGGAATTCGCTTCCTAAAGCAACTGTTACCTTGACGAGCGTGGATGCCTTCCGTTGTCATCTTAATCAACTTAATTTAACAAAATTTTTACGACGTTTTTAACACTTGGGTCATTTTTGACAACCTTCCCCCTGTGGTCTCACAACCAGCCACATCCATACTTCAGTTCCTTTAGTGGGGTTGGCAGTTAGTGATCACACCGATCCTTGTCTTCCACATTGCTCCTGCAACAAAATGTTTATTGTTATTATTATTATTATCCTGATTGAAGGGTGGTTGCTGAAGGATGATGACTCAACTTGCACTGACACTGATGTAGCTAGTCTTATTATTGTTACTCCCATGTAACTGTTTTCTAACATCAAATACCGTCTAGGTGATAAACAAGTATACAAGTTAAATTATCCGAGGTTCGGTACTCTAATGAAGTGATTGCTCTTTTATGGCTCGGCGGAGCAACCGGCTTTATTTGGCCAGTGCTGGCGCTGGATAGCATGGCTTCTGTCGATGCTGAACTAACGAACAACGCCGGCTTCAAACAGCAGCAAGCGTCCATCATCGTTGAAACAACTCCCAAGGGAAGCTTTAACTTTGCTTACCCATTGAAATAAATGGGATTTTTCGAAAATTACGATGATAAGCTAATCTGTGGAACTAAACACGTGCTCACCTGCATGCAAGCTAACGATACAAATGCCATCTTCAAAGCAACAGCCCCATCCAATGGCAAAGTCATCCTGAATATCATTTCCTGGCTCGTTCCCCACGTCGTGGTATCAGACGAGCAACAATTTAAACTCTACAATCTCATCGACCACAAAGTGACCGTGAATTTGGGATTAAAGCACTGGCATTAGGTGGATAGTTTAAGCGTTTCAAACTAACCGACAGGACTCTAGTTAAAAACCATGCAGTGTTCGCCCACAGCTGTATGGAAGATGCCCACATGACTGTAAATTACGAGCGTAATCCGTTTCTCGATTTGAACGCTAATTTTGCCACTGGAGAGTACGTAGGCTTGTACAGAATGGTGCAGCAATTTAGGCAGCTGTGCTATGACACCAACGACTTGAGTGCTGACTTGCTTCGGTTCAAGGAAGCCTATCCTCTTGTGGTGTTGGATTGGTCCAAACAGTCCGAGAGGCTTCAATCGAGAATCGTGGATGTATACTTAAACTGAAGTTTAGAGCAGCAGTGCCAGCTAACACTGCCTGTCACGCTCGCTCTGCTCTGCAGAGTCGAAGTTGTTTATTAAATAATTACAATAATAATAAAAAAGATATGATACTCAAAATAAAATCGCGAAAAAAAGAAAGGCGGCTTTTCACCATTGGCATTGCAAGGATTGATTTTAACTGGTATTGAAACTTGGCGGGTGGGACTGCGGGGGTGGGGGGCGGGGGTATCTGCTGTAAAAAGGTAGAAAACGATGCAAAAGTTCTGGCTGAACTATTGCAACATCACAAGGAAGTGGAAGGTTTCGGCTCAAAGAAAAAAGAAAAAGACGAAGCAAAAAAAATTGCTCCAACTTTCATAAACCTTTAACGAACTTTGATTTAAACGAATTGGCAAGAGTAAAAAAAATTCCAAAATTTAGAGGTACTCTTAGTTAATACACGCTTCCCTTAAAACTTCGGCCTACCGGTGAAAACGGAATCATAAACTTGGAAGATATCCACAGTAGTTAAAAAAGTGCTATACTAAAACAAGCTCCGGCTTTACTTACGTATTCCGGTTACGTATAAGGGGGGTCATAGGTCAAGGTCACCGAAAGAGTTGTATGAACGATAGTTATCTTTGAGTTTGTAACACTGTGTAGGTTGTGTCAGAGTGGCCGAGTGGTCTAAGGCATCAGATACAGGTTCTGATTCTCAAATGATCTGATCCTCAAATGAGGGCGAGAGTTCGAATCTCACCACTGACACATCTTTTAAACTTTTTTAGTCCATGTGTTATGATTAACTCCTTTCAATTTTGTAAGAATAAACTGGATGGAATAATATTTCAACCTTAAATATCACGTAAACAGTAAATAAAAGCAATAAATAAACGACAAAACATGAATATAAATACAATCAATATTTATTCATATATATATATATATATTGATACAATATTTTACATATGTTTCAATGCTTCTTTAAAAAGCGATCGGTAAGCTGACTGTTACAATCGAATCCACGACCACATCCAGTACCATGGAGAGCTGTTTCAGGGAAAATATTTGCTAGTTCAGATAAGGCAATTGTTCCACTTGGATAGCGCCTTATGAAGGGACAGTTTGGATTTAGTGTCTTGTGATACACTGTAGGTTTATCAGTTATACTCCAGGAAAAAAATTTCCAATCACAATAGGAACAAACAACACAATCGTTGTCATCTCGTGTTGCACAGAAAAATCCTGCTTTGGCCATGTTGTGTGCTGATTCTTCATCGTTCATAGACCAATTATCAACAAAAGTCTTTTCTCGTCCAGTAGTAGTAAACAGATTCATAGAATCCGTGCCGTACATCAAACCGCTCCTCATTGTTCGAACATGTGTAACTGAATACAACACTGTGGGGTTATGTAGTCTTTATTATAACGTACTGTAGTGTCCGTAAGGTAATGTAAGAATGCCGCAGGGTAAGATGAATCTCTTATCATTGTATGCTGTTAAACAAAGTTTTCTTTGTTCGATGGTAAACAACAAGTGATCGTAACTTCTAATGTTTGTCATTGAATAGGAAAAGCATTGACGTTCGTGTAAACAACGTAAGTAATCATTGCTAGTTACGTGGTTCCGTAAAACAGATTTCTTTATCCCTTTTCCAACCTTCTTTAATGTACTGTTATACTCTATTATATACATTTTTGATTTCAATGCAACAAACCTAGAAATTGGTATGGATGCAGTTTCAACTTTCATTTTTCCAGGAACTTTTTTATTTTCGTTGGAAAATAAAAAAATGATTAGTTGGGTAATTGCTCGTGTCAAACAAGTGATGCGATTCAGCCATGTCTCGATACAAATCATTTGTAAATACATGATAGCTGAACGAATCGGTATCTGTTGTTAATAATTTACAATTATCACCATATTTTGGAATGATGTAATCATAATGGAATTCAAACATAGACAATTTAGATAGGTCTAATACAGCAAATCCTAAGTGAACTGGCTTGTTTAATATTACTTTTAACCTTTGCAGTCTAAACAAACCTAATTTGTCAGTTAATGGATTAAAGTATGTGACCGATGGTTTGGCTAATAATTTTCTCGTTCTAGCTAAAGTTGTTGTCAATTTGACCGAGATTGTTTAGGCACGTTCTCAAGACTCTTTCCGTAAATACTGTTGTTTGCCAGTTTAAAATTATCTCATTCAAATTCAGTTGCAGCCTGCTGTCGTTTTTCAGTGTTAAATTCGATAAACGGTTTCAACCAAGCTTTTTGTTTGAAAGTCACGATTCTGTGTATTTTCTTGAGCACCAAACCGTGAGAGAGATAGAATTGCAAGTTTTTGTAGTGACAAACGTAGTTTTTCCGCGGAAAAAAGTGTGAAACTAATTTTTTAGAGGAATTTGGTAATTTAAATAGTGCATGTAGTTCTTTGTTGTAAGGTGACAACATTTTGTAAGATATTGTCAGATTTTCTGGTGCTAAGGGATAATCCAAATGTTTATCGTGTTAATATTCCGGATAATTCAAATCTACCTCGAAAATATATTCAGTATCATTTTCGGGTATATTTGTCACGTCGAGCGTAGCTATTTCTGCAGCTGTTAACCAATGAAAACCTGAGTATGGTAAGGCTTGCATCAAGCAAAAACCCGTACAAATTATTTTTATCCAAACACTCTATGTATGATGTAGTTGTATCAGGGTTATAATTTGACAGGTAAGGATTGTTAGCTTCTGCGCAACGATTCGATACTGTCGAGACACCACCATGTACCCCACGTTCAAACATCGTGTACATATCAATATTTGTTATTAGGTCGAGTTTTTCACCGGTTAATTTCAAAGCTGCATCCCGAGACAAACCTGGAAGACTAAAGTAATGGACAGGGTCTAGTCCGTAATATTTCAAGCACATGGTACGATAAGCCTGAAAAATGTCAATCAGGAGCACCGCATCAGTTAATAAATAGTAATCGTGATAATCACCTAATGTTTGACAATTCAGCAAATTCCACACATGTTGTGCGTAGGCATATTCTTCATCCGTGATGTCACTGCCTGTTAAAGTAGAATAAAATGACTCCTTCGGTGGAAGGTGTTGTTCGTCAAACTTGGAAAATGAATCAAAATACTCGTATGGATATTGTCCCTTACGGGTGAGATCTTTGTATGTAACAGGAAAAATGGTTTTCATTAAAGGAAATTCTGACACAGTTTTAACTAATGTGTCCAACGAGGCAGACAGGAACTGATACGAGTCTAAAAATAATAAATTTCTCACTTTTAAGGATAGATACCGTTCAGTGTTCTTTGGAATAATTTTCACAGATTTGTCACCAAAATATGACAAAGCGCGTACAATTAGATGTAAATCGCAGGAACTCAGGTTATGGAATAGAATTGGTAGTGTCGATTTATATTTATACAACAAATTACAACGGTGTTACGCCGCTCCTCTGTATAAGCCAGAAATATGATCGTGGTCACGTACACGTATATCGTGAAGACTAAATGATCTATTGCAAATATAACAATGTGTAGCTGCTCTGAAACTCCTTTCATCATCGCTCGTGTAAACCATAGGAGCAATTACAGATAATTTAGATACAATTTCTGCCTGAACAACTAAAAGACATTCAAACAGTTTTTCCACACAATCTTCTCCCCTATAGATGAACTTCTCCCCTATGAATGAACTTTTCCATTGTTATCAACAACGATGTAAGCAAATCCGCAGGGTACGTGCGTTTCTAATTTTTGAACATACAAAGAATTAGGATCAGGTTGACAAGTACTGTGTTTAGGTAATATACATTCAAAGTCTGCATATACAACATAATGCGCTGGTAATTGCTTATCGTGATGGCTGAATTGCATCGTATCTTTATCGGGCATTTCTAGTCTTTGCAATTTGTTTTGTTTGCAAAGTAGTTCATGCTCTTGTAATTTTTCTTTACTATGTAAAGGACAAATACAGTACTGACAAACGTATCGGGTCGTATTACTGTGGTTGAGTCGATTAAAATTTCTAATCAAACAGTAATGCATATTATCTAACAATAACAACCTAACAACCCGATCTGATTCTAAATTGCTAATACGCAACAGGAAAATAGCTTTGCTCTCATAACCATAAACGCTAACTGCGATGTTATTTTGTTTTTCAAAACGATTTACTTCAACAAGTGGTGTGGGAAAACTGATTCCATTGAGATTTAATGTTCCCAAGAACCTTTCATAATGCTTGTAACGTGAGGGATTATCATTGACACGATAGAATTCAGCCAATTCAGAATAAACAAAACAACGGTTATCGTGACAATCTATGTTCAACAAGGCATGTTTATTAATTAAATAATCATCTAAACGATAACTGCAACCACCAGCGAGAGGAACGTATTGACCAAAATGGATATCACATTTATCGATGGAAACTATTATCCATCCTGATCCATTTTTCTGATATGATTCGAAGCTATTTAAAACTTTTGTTGCAGCAGTATCGATAACATTATTAAAATCTAAAACAGATAAAACAACAATAGGTGTACTGCATAAATAGACAGTGGTAGTTTTTTTTCGACGGGTGTTTCTTTAACCAAAGTAAGATGAAGACACATCATAAACTTAAATTGATTGTAACGTCGTTGCACATGATCAAAAAGTTGTAAAAGATGGGCTCTGATCATATCAAAGTAAGTTCGTATGTCGATGGTATCTTCCTGTTGCGCGTAGACATATCTCTGGAAAAAGTTTTGGAATGCACTCTCTTCCAGAATGAATGGAGATGGTGGTGGTGATAACGGTGGTGGTAATGGTGGTATCGCACGGTGGGTAGAGGAGTTATGTTCTCGTAAACCTCTTAAGGTCGTAAAGGAAACATTACATGTATAGCAATCGAATGTGCGTTTCTTCCGTTGGATTGATAAAGGAAACGCACCTTCGTCTGGATGGTGTTTCCTTTTATGACGGTATACATTTTTTGCATAAACGTAAGTGTTCCCACAGATTTCACATAGAAAAGACATTTCTAAAAGAAATAAAAAGAACAGATTAGTAGATCGACCACTGTACCCAGTATTTATAGTAGATCTCATCCTTTATGTAATTGAAATATATAGGTTGAATGAAAAAAACCACATATTTTCTATGAGTAGTCCTCTTCCTTAAACGGTTAACAATTTATGTAGGTGTAACAGTAATTGAAAT